>JAPUUL010000642.1:0-15641 GCA_029590625.1 Lasiodiplodia mahajangana
TCTTCCCATCACCTCGTCGTGAATGGACGTTGCCCCGGGAGCACCCAGCGCCACATGGCCGGCAGGGCGTCTGATTCGCGGGAGACTGGTCAATCCGGGGTGCTTGATCTAGAACCTCTTCTCGATAGGTGAGGTTTAGGTTGGGGTTGGGTGGCATACACTAAGTACCCTACCTTGTCGGGGTAACAACACATGATTACTATGTAGTAACCCCCAGAGAATTGATGCGACTCTATTTCAATAGCTACTGCCTATTTCATCGTTGAGTTTTCAAATACGACATGATGCCATCGCCCGTGTAAGTGTCAGTTCCTGTTTGGGGTATTAACAGCCATGTACAGATTCTATTTTCATGTGCCCTCAACTTCGCCAGCATCCTCGCTCGGCTCTAGCTAGCGGCGACCCTATTTTTTTTTTTTCCTTACTGCATCTTTGTGGCGTAGCGATTATAGACACGATCGGTTGGTAGCCGGTTTTTTAAAATGTCTGCATCAAGAACGGGATTCTCCGTGAAAGGTATCGCGCAGCTTATGTATCCCTGCTGACACGTCTCCAACCGTATAATCCTCGCCCTCAACATCTACATATAGAGTTGGGCTGGGCCAAGCAACTGTGCCTTACGACATTCTTGGCTTGATGGTATGTTGCTATAAATCGTGGTTATTAATAAACTTACCTAAGCCGCAAGGCTCATCATTTATGCCTTTCGAATTACAAGTTACTCGCTTTTGCAAAAGACCCCAGCTCGCCAAGGCCAACTCTCAGTCTGAGTGCACCTATCTCAGAGCACCATCACATCCCATGCATCACAGACTTTTCCAAATCAACATATACGGCTATGGCGATCAGGGTCTTGCATTTTCCAAATACCTATACCCTCTCCATAGAAGCGTGGTGCATGGTGTACCATCTGGACTAATCTCGCTACGTATTTGGCATTCTAAGAATACCAAATCTTGGGACATCTGAGGCTACCCGAAAACATCCTACAGTCAGCACAGATTCAACGACGAAGAAATCACGTGGATCTTGAAGATAGACAGCAAACGAATGCAGCCATGTATATATACGCTTGTTGCGACTCACGATGTCGACGTTATTCTCACCACCATCCTCGTGCACGCTTCCTTCTCCTTCAGCCACCTTGAGTAGTCTCTTGTCTGTGCATTTCACCATCAGTCACCATGAAGTTCCTTAGCGTATTCACCTCGCTCGCCCTCGTGGCCACCGCCAGCTGCGTCCCCAAGCACCACACGAAGCTCCCGACCACCACCCTTTACGGTGTTGAGGTTGTTGACACTCAGATCGTCCGGGATGCCAGAGCCGTCATCCAGAACTTCACTCCTTACCTGCACAAGCACTCGCTGCGGACTTGGCTACTCGGTGTTGCTGCCATCAACGCCAACAAGACGCTGAAGGCCTCGCTTGACTTGGAAGTCCACGCCGTTTCCACCATCCTCCACGACTTGGGCTGGGACAGTAAGACCCCTCGCAATTCATGACAGTTAACCATGTAGAAGTTAATCATGAGCTATAGTGACTCCTAACTCACCTTGGATCACGCCGTAAGTAATACACCCTTTCTAATTTTGCCTGTAATGTACTAAATGTCAACCCCTAATAGTGAGAACCGATTCGAGGTCGATGGTGCCCTAGGTGCCGTCAAGTTCATCAAGAACCACAAGGACGCCAAGAACTGGGACCCCGTCCGTCTCGAGAAGGTTTACGACGGCATCTCCCTGCACGGGTCGCCCGGTATCCAGGTCGGCAAGAACCTAGACGTCCAATGGGTCCTTACCAGCATCAGCTTCGACAACCCCGGCTCGCCCAGCCCCCTGATCCCCACGGCCCAGTACAACAGCGTCGTCGCCGGTCTGCCCAACTCGGACATCCTCTTCGGCACCAACGAGACCTGGGTCTGGCTCGCTGCCACTAAGCCCATCGCCACTTACAACACCATCGTCGAGCCTTTCGGAACTGCTGTAAGTATTCATAACTTGACCCTGCTTAGTCCACCTCGCGTAGAAGAGTATACTAAAGCTTGAACTCTACAGTACGTGCCCGGCTACGACCCCGTCGGCCACCGTATCTTCGACTTCATCAACCCCCCTAAATAGATACGTAGAAGCTGAGAGCTTCAAAAGCACATGTGTTTAGTGAGATTTTGTTACAGGAGCTACTTGCAAGGGTGTGGTGGCTTTCCGGGACGTGCGCACAAAATGAAGGTTTCCCGTACTTCTCTTCACGTATTATAGTTTATAATTTTCAACTGCAAATACTTCGAAATAAATTATATATGCAAGACACTGTCGCTTGAAATAGCTTGTGAAGTCATAGTTGTAATTCGCTTGTAATTCCCTACCAGTACTCTATACAACTTAAAACTTCATTGAATAGATAGGGGCTTCCCCCCCTATCCCGCTCCTTTGTTCTTCAAATACCACGATAGGTCTCGCTTTCGGCGTCTATTGAGATCACTTAACTATTCAAGTCGGAATTTTAGAGATGTACATGGTTGTTTAGGTCCTGTAACCCGCCCAAGACTATAGACAATGTTAAATAAATCTTGATCAAGACGTTATAGCTCTTATTAGGAAGTTAGGTAAGGGGGGCGGCCGATATTTTGAGAGGACTCCGCCTTCGGCGCTTTCACTATACTCCAGAAACTAATGGCTCGCTTGCATAGTAAGTGGAAATGTCGGTAGAAACGAAGGCTGGCAACTACGATAAGAATCTATGGAGTAGCAATCCAGTCGAGATAGCACGCAATACTCTACCTTATCCGACAGGAGACGAAAGTGTAGGCGAAAGAGAAGGCAATCGAGATGGTGATAGGTGGGTGCCGGAAAACTGGATCGTACGATTCTCAGTATGACTAATATCGGCATCGGTTCGGTGATGTTAGTCAGGGGAAATGAACTATTGCTCAACTCATTCCATATGTAGACAGATCTTGGAAGGGGATCATTAAGCTCCATATATGCAAGATATGGATGCTGTATAAATCATATACCGGCATCCTAGCTGCAGCCATCATCGTGTACCAATAATTTACCATCGATTTCGAACGTCGTTCCCGTACTAGATAATGCACCTCGNTTTTTTGTCCGGACTGGCTTCCTCACTATCTGATATGGGTCTTCAGGTAGAAATTGTATGCGCTTCTATAGTTTATTCGACCTTATCGGGATCACAGCGTGACCGCTGAACGTATGAAGTTACTAGTGAGCCGGCGCCGGACTGGGTCCGTCGGTTCGTCTTGACGATCTTCCTACATAGGAAACATTCCGGAAGCTCATTAGTGTCTCCTCGACCCGCTAAGCCCAACTCGTATACTTCATATCGAAGCTTCTATGCCTCTTACTTGTATCCTGCCCAGAATTACAATGGGCAACTGAATCCCTCCCTATCTTAGAAGACCTTCAAAATCGTCAGATTATATGCCTTCAATAACCGTTCTTATAGATACACGACATAAGCGAGGATCCTTGAGCTTCGTCAAGGGACTGACGATTTGTCTTAGCGCACCAATGCCGCCGTAGCGCGGCCTTGCTTTGCTCATGGTGTACAATGGCCGTAACGATATACAGGCCCCGTTCGAGGATTTCCAGTTGCTCGTTGGTGCCCCCGTGTCTGCCATGTTTGGTACGATAAGGACTAGGTGCCATATTAATATATAAAAACGACCATTTTTTACCCGGTATCGGCCCTAGCCAAGAATTCATGTGCCGCTCTGTTTGAGCAAGTTGGTGTCTCTCTGTATGCCGGCAAGCAGAGAACACAGAGCTTTTACGATGCTCAACTATCCATGTCCGTACTATTACCGGCCCCGGCTAAGGATAACCGACCGGTGGTCAAGCGCCCGACCCTATGGGGGGTTACTGTTGTTCGATGGGCCGTGGGGCGCGTGCAGGACCTGCTGACGAGTTGAAGACGACTCCGTAACCCCCCCCGATGCGGACTCAAGGGACCACAGACACCACAGACACCGCAGACACCGGACCGGTGAAATCACAAGCAGAAATTAATTTTTTGGAGTCTTGTTTTCGATACTTGCTCGTGTTTTCTTCTGTTATCCCCTTTATTCGCCACTACGTTGCTATGGCTATAAAACTCGTAGCGCTTCGCTTCCCCTACGAATATGATATTCGTCCCTTGCCACCCTTAAAAATATATTTCTAGCAGTAACTAAGTAATTCTATACGGAACCATGTCGGACTCGGACTCGGTTGACCGTCAACTCCCGCCACTTCGGGAGATATCGACTCGAACTTCACAACACTCTTCACGTCAAGCCCCCGTACGAGGAGAAAAGCCTCTGGGCCATTTTTCGGCTATAGTCCGTACAATTAGCAACCAAGATGCGAAATCTCGGTATAGGACCGAAGCAGCAGATAATGGATTACAGCCGGGTGATGGATCCGACGGCAACCTCACCGATGACCCAACTAGCAGGAAGATTGTATCGTGGGAGCCGAACGACAAGGAGAATCCTTACAACTGGTCTAATGTATGTACTAAATAACAATAAATTTCACCTATCCTGGCTCTGAGGCTCATATTATAATCTCCCAGACACGGAAGTCAATGATCACTATAATTACCATGTTGACTGTCATCAACACCACCATGGGCAGTAGCTTACCGAGCATGGCCGTCCCCTACATGGCTCGAGAATGGGGAGTCACGTCAGAGATACAGATGGTGCTGCCCATTTCTACCTTTCTGATCGGCTACGTCTTTGGACCGCTACTATGTAAGCCTGAGATATCCACGCCAGATATTGGACTGTGATTCTCTGCGCTCTCCGGATCAAGTAGCTTACCGTCATCACCACAGGGGGGCCATTGAGCGAGCATATCGGTCGTCGAGACCTGACCGTCGTGGCCCTTTCTCTGTTCGTCTTATGGACGCTTGGTTGCGCGCTCTCTCCTAATTGGCCTGCCTTCCTCGTCTTCCGACTCCTCTGCGGAGCATTTGGTAGTGCGCCTATCGCTGTCGTCACGGGCCAGCTCGCCGACATTTAGTAAGTCTTATGTTCCCCATCCTAATGAATATTCCGCTCTCATATTCTCTACATCCCCGTGAAGTAGCCTGAAGATCACCCAAACATTCACTATACGAGTATCATTTCTAACTCTCATATTCATAGCGAGGACACCAGGACTAGAGGGCGTGCCCTGTCATATTTCATGGTGGTATGTAGCACACTATTATCTGATATTAAAGGGAACATCACTTTCTAATCACGATGTGAAGGCTACCGTGTGCGGGCCCTTGTTGGCGCCCGTCATCTCCGGCTTTTGTTCTACGACCATTGGTTGGCGCTGGACCTTCGTAAGTCAACTTATATCCATCCCAGTCCCCCAGGGGTATAGCGGCGCCCTGCTAGAGGCATATCTCCAACACTCTATATCCTGCCGAAATCTTTCCCGGTCTCTCTCAGATGGCAGTAACTGATACTAAACATTGCAGTGGGTTGCTCTGATATATGCCGGCTCGACTCTAATCCCAGTCCTGTTTTACCTACCCGAGACCTACGCACCTGTACTTTTGACCCGGCGAGCCCAGAAGCTTCGCAAAGCAGACCCAACTATTCGAGTTTACGCGGCCTTTGAGTTAGAAAAGAAAGACCTCAGGCAGGTTGTGACTAAAGTGTTAACACGGCCAATTCGTATGATTTCAACGGAATTAATTGTGACTGCTACATGCATTTATCTCGCTCTCGTCTACGCAGTGAGTATATTTCAATAGTCCTTAAGCTTCGTTCCTCGTTGAAGACATTAGTAGTACGGACTGCAGCTATAGAAGTGTGCTAACTCCTTGTGTTTTCCTTGTTTAGATATTCTACATATCCTTCGGTGCATTCCCCATCATCTTCCAGGGTGTCTACGGCCTATCCCCGGGGGTTGCCGGCCTGCTCTTCTTCCCCATTTTCGGTGGCGCTGTCATCGCCTTGGGGATTTTCTTCGCCTGGGACTATTACCTCCGTAAGGCCCAAGAGCAAAATCGACCATGGACCCAGAAAGAGGAGTACCGTCGCATTCCATTAGCAGCAATTGGTGGACCCGTGTTCGCAATTTCGTTATTCTGGCTAGGTTTCACAGCCAGGGAAGACGTCCCCTATGCGGTTCCTTCACTGGCGGGCATAGGCTTCGGCATCGGCTTCCAGCTGACCTTCATCGGCATGCTCAACTACCTCACCGATGCTTACGAGATCTTCGCCGCGAGCGCGAATGCAGCCGCCAGCTCTGCGCGGTCATTCCTTGCCGTTGTGCTGCCACTTGCCACGGCTCCCATGTTTCAGCAGCTCGGTATCAGTGGCGCCCTAAGTCTTCTAGGAGGTCTGAGTCTACTTCTCAGCATCACACCCTTCATATTCCTGTGGAAGGGCGAGAGGCTCCGTGCGGGATCCGCATTCTGTATCGCAATAAAAGAGAGTAAACTCAAGATGCAACGGAGAGTCGAGCAAGAGATAGAGAAACGAGACGGCAACATTAGCGGGGGTGGTATTTTCCAAGTGGAAAAAGGACTAGCCTAGGAAGCTTCTAGATACGCCTTAATCCTAGACACTACACTATGAGAAGTAATTAATTGTTCGTGGTACTATACGAAAAGGGGAGATCGATTAATGTTAGACCAATATACATAAGTATCTAGGCTTGGAGGGATTCGGGACGGGCTTGGGGACATCGGTCTCGAGCAATAAATCACAACATGGGAAACGATTGATTTGGATAATATTGCAACGATATATTATCATTAATGGAGCAGTATTTAGGGACGAAGCTATGTGGAATATTATAAGTACTGTCTCATTTCGTAGGTTGCGAGGGCCATATAGACGCAATTTCTACAACGATTGAGTTTAGAAAGCAAGCTTATGGCTAATTCACATAATCTAGATGAAGGATTGGCGGAATATTTATTCTGAATTACCCCATTATTACCATATTAAGCCAACATTACAGCCAATCTTTACTTCTTCGCCTTCTGGGCCTTATCAAGGACACCAGGAGCCTTTAGCCCCTTCCGAAATTCATCTCCAAAGTTCCGATACTTCATCGAGAGCTCGTAGAACTCCTTCACCTTCTTCGGTCCGAATTTCTCCTCAATCTTTCCCGCGAACTTCTCAATGAGCCGGTCCTTGTCCAAGAAAGGCAGACCGACTATAATCTGGAGCAACTCCGCAAAATGGTGTTCCTTCATCTGTTCATCCGAGAAAGCAATGTCGAGTCGTTTCAAGGCCACGTTCGAAACCCTTTTGATGTACTCGGTAGGGAGATGTTCTAACTGAGCTCGGCCATTAGCCTCAGCGATGAAATCTCGTGCTTTGCCGGCGTGGAAGGCAGCGTCCTTCTCAGCACCATCGATCCTGGCCGTCCGCAATTCTTCGGAGAGGTCTTCGCGGTCTTTCGTTTTGGCGATGAAGCAGGCACTGCAGAGAAGACGGTCTGCAATGTTGACTTGTCTCACTCTACCGAATTCCCAGCAGTGGGTGTAGAGAAGGCAAAGGGGTTCTTTAGCAGGCGACTTGGGCGTTCCGTTGCTGTTGTACTGACAAGTACGACGGGTCACCCATGGCTCCGTGTGCCCGCACTTGTAAGTGATATTGCAGATGATCTTGCACATGTTTGCCGGGCGAGTGTGGGTTGGTGATTTCTTGAGGTAGGAGGATGGCCGATAGGGTTGTGATGTAAGAAAGAATTCCTTGTCTGATCGGTGATGGCGTGAATAGCTTTGTAGTTTGGCAATAATGAATTTTAGTAGCAAATTTATAAGTTTGAACTCTACTAGGTGTTTCTCAACTACAAATGAAACTTCTAGGACAAATCCTTTATTGTGAGTTGCCTAGAGTCCAACTGGGTCATTGTACTACATCATTGACAATGAACCAGGCATGGCTGATCAACGAGTAAAACAATGATGGATGGTGCTAGGGAATAGAACAATAGAACTCATGATAAAGACAAAATATATTCTATAGAACTGTTTCCTGCCCAGTCAGGCCACTGGAAGGCTCTCGATAAGATCATTGAACATCATCTCAGAGGCCTATCACAGTCTGAATAACAAATGTCCTATTATCTCTCCGTATAACATCTGCAGAAACACTTCAGGGGAAGGCGTATGGCTGAATTGACGCTGTTTTCTTCTCAGGCATAGTCTCTAGAACAAAAGCAAACTGCTACTTGGATGTGTTCAATTGTTCTTGTGATACTATTCATCTACATTAGCTATAACAAACTCCCTATGCCCATGCGCCATATAGTTACAACATAGTTATCGCGTTTATTTCAAGTGTGGCTTAAAAAATTTACTTTGGTGTATTGCAATGCCCTTGACTACTTCCTGGTTGTTGTATACTATATGTATCAAAGTGCTACCATACACACATTCTTATTAGCCCCCTGGACCTAGATTCCTTCGTTGAGATGGCGATTGACAGCAGAGACCGGCTGTTAATCTCCAGTGTTGGTAGACTGAGGGGAGTATAGCGCTGATTTGTGCCTGTATAATAAACAAACTGCTTCATCTTAGACCTAATCTTCATATTAACAAACTTTCAGACAAACTCGTTGGGCTGACGCTGATATCGGTGATGAGAGGCTGAGGTATTTCGGGTCTTTCGGGTCTTTCGGGTCTTCTGTGGTAAGAGAGATGTAAACAATATCATAAGTGTAAGCTATGTAAGTTCATTTAGGACGATTCTTCATTAAAGAACACTGATTGATCTCACGGTTTCGCCTCCGAGGTATAGCTTTGTGGGGTTTGCCATGATGCAACAATGGACCAGAGTTGCCGTAGTACATGGGGAATCAATAAAATGACTGAAGATGGGTATCCATTGAGAACAGCATGGGGCTTAGTTAGGGGTAATTGAGAGATCGTATTGAGTATAGGTAACTTTAGCTGCTTTTCCTCTCCTATCTACATCGGGTCTGGAGATAAGTGCACCAACTCTAACTCTTGATATCTAAGTATTGTGAATATTAAGCAAGTCGCCAGTCTACGCAGTAACTTAGGGCCCGCTGATGGCTCTAGACGCCGCACAGCTGCTTCTAAAGAAGTTCCCTGGTAGGGCCAACACCTACGGTCCCTATGGGAATATGCCCCTGATGCTTGCCGCATTGCATACCGACTATAGCGAAATAGCATCACCGCTAGGGCAAGCAAGGTACCTACCAGTCAGCCTAAGTCTACACCCTGCAGCGACAACAACAACAACAACAGAAAAGCAACTGTTAAACGGTTAGATGATTGTTCGAATGGAGGCTATAGTCGGCAGGCCTGCTAGGTATAGTCATACAAGGAGGCAGGGATGATAAATTCTGGCGACGGGTCCCGACGGCTAATACCGCCCCAGTGAATGCGTGTCATTGCAGCAGACAAAAAATGATGCGAACGAGGAGAATTTCTGAAACGAGACCACGTGAATCAGCCTGTTATTCAGCTAGCTATGTGGTCTAGGTTTCGTATGTATGTACATGTCAACCGCGTTTCGTGCAAGTGTCGCGCAGACAACATTTCCCTTCCCTTTCCTTCCCTTTCCTTTCCTTTCCTGCTACCAAGACAATCAAATGTAAGAACAAGGCTTGAAATGCAAGGGAAACCTGCCGTAGCCCAGGCCTCGCCAGAAGAATCGAACGATTCTCTCGTCACTAGCCCGCGGGTCGGTGCTACGAATAGGCACCAGCCATGTCATCCGTGCATGACAGGCGTTGTTTCGTTACGGGTAGCCTGGGCTACCTATATGAACCCTCGGTGATCGGGTAGCGAATGATTTTGTCAGGAAAAATTTCGAAACACTGCACAAAGATGTGGGGAGAAGATGGGGGTTGCAAAGAGCGCAAAGGGTAGTCTAGGTCAAGGTCAAGATCACACGAAAACTAACGAGTCGAATGTTCAGGTATAGATAGATGGATAGATTGTTATGCCGTAATACCATGGGGGGGGGGGGGGGGATTNGCAATACTGCAATGTCCACCGCCACAAGAGGCTGCTGCTACCCGGGTCATACGTACAGACTAGACACGTCACGAGATCTACCTACGTCAATTCGTCGGTTGTGGGCTGTGAATGATGAGTACAGTGCGTGACGAACATAAGAGCTGGCTGTGAGGAGGCGGAGGAAGAGAGAGAGAGAGAGAGTAGAGAACTGTGTTCTGGGACAAGGACAAGGGCCGAGAGAGAAGAGGGATAGGACGGACAGGACGGACAGGACGGAAGAACCTGCAACCCAAGTCGTTTAAATGAAGAGGATAAAATATCATGAACGCGTCTGCAGCCTGAACCTGTTAGCCTAACAGCTGACGGGGTCCCGTAATAGCTTCAATCTTATCATCATTTCATCGTGTACCTAACCTACCTCTGCTGCTAGCAGTTCCGCCTCTCCGCGCGGTCTGCTTGCTGCTGTCCAGACTCCGCCATCTTACAACATGCTACTGTAGATAGGCAGACAGACGGATAATAAGACCGAAACCGAAATGAACACAGCATGACATGACTTGAGGCCTTCAAAGGATTTTCCTCATCCAAGGATCTGCTCAGGTCGGCCTTCGGTGTCGGTCTAAGTAAGCCAAGAAGCATAGCGCTGCTTGCTGCCGCGCCTCTTGCATGCGTGAGAGGGAAGTGAGGTGAGGGAAGGCAAGGCAAGGCAAGGCAAGATCAGGCAAACAAATAAATGAATGAATAACAGAATGAATGACTGAATGATGGCATCAGCAGATAGATAGATAGATGCAAAAAAGATCCATCACGGCACGACGTCCGTCCGAGGATGGATAGCAAATGCCCCCGTCTTGCTTCCGCGATGCAATACAACATATGTCTTTTGTTCAATTGCCAGGCACCGGCCGGTAGTTGAGATGTGAATCGTCAGGAGCCAACCCGGGTCCAACATGTATGTGTTGTATTGTGTTGTGTTGTGTTGGCTGTGCGGGGACGATGCTGAAACGCCCAGCGTGTGTAAGAGAAGAAGCGTCTGGCCTGTCTTTGCCTGTCTTTGCCTGTCTGCCCGTCTACCCATGAAGCAAAGCGAACGGCCTCTGCGTAAGCTGTGAGCCGTATTTGCATATGCTTGCTTGCCGCTCAGCCATCCACACCCACCCACCCACATACATACTTACATACATACATACTTACACATATACATACACACATCACCACCGCGGCCGATGCCGTCGCACACCTCACCTCGTAAGTATGAGGGAGGTTGGTAGTGTAAGTAGGTAGTACACATACCATACATACCTACCTCCATACCGACTCCATACCGTATGAGAACTAAGATGGAGGAGGCTAGGACTACCTACCTACATGGCTTAGTTGCCTTGGATGTTGTGTTGTGATGACTCTACATGAATGCTGATACACTACCTAGTTAGTTAGTTAGTTAGTTACTTACTTACAGTAGTTGCCGTCTCACGCGCGGAAGTCTGCCTAGTCTAAGCAGGAGGTGACCGAGCCGATTGTTTTGATTTTGTTTTTCTCTGTTGTTTTTTTTTCCTCCTCTCGACTGCATACATACAAGTACATAAGCGGGACCATCCTCGTGGAGAGCAAGGACCAAAAGAGGAAGAAAGGGACCGACGGGCNAAAAAGAAGACAGATGACTGGCTGGTCAACAGACGCAGACGCGGTGCTATAAATAACAAACCCCGCCGAATCTGCAGGATGCGTCTCAGAGACGCGTCGATCAGCAAGCGACCGACCGACCTAAGCTAAGCACTCGCTCGCTCACTCACTCACTCACTCACTTACTTTACTTACCTTTCGGGCGATTGATTGATATCTTCAAAAGGTCGTCGCTAACCAACCAATCTCGTCAGTCAGTCAGCCAGCCAACTAGGTACTCACTCTTGGATGTAACCCCGGGGGAAAAAGGCGAACGGGGAAAGGGGTCACAAGAGCCCTACCATCACCACCACCACCACTCCCCCCTTGCTCTCCCCAGAAACGGCCAGAGCGAAATGGACCCCCCCCCTTACGTATAGGTATAGGTATAGGTATAAGTATGTATGTACTGTTAGAGCGCAACAAGGAGCACAAGACCAGACCAGACCTAGACCAGACCAAGACCAGACCAAGAAAGAAAAGGCCTGGGGTAATACCTACATAAGAGTATGTAGGTAGGTACGGACAGAGTACGGAGTACCTAGTTTAGGTAGTTCTGGTCTGTGTGTCTCTCTTGTTTATCTGACGGCGCAGAAAAAGGGTGTGGAGCAGATGCCGGTCATCGTGCATATGTCGCCCCTTGCTCCAATAGGGGATCGAACCTCTCCCCCCCCAAGTGGGTTTCTCAATGCGACATGCCTGCATAGACGAGCAGACGGGTCTCTTCCTGGACGGGAAGAGGGAGGGGGGGTGACTGACCGGGGGTGGTTGTGGTGGCCGGGGGGTGAGAACGGTTCTCACCAAAAAGCCGTTACTGTACATTTCGTGTCATGTTATGTCCTGTCCTGTCCTGTCCTGGTTTGTTGATCTACTTTGTAAAGGAGGCGAGAGGGGAGCGGGGTGATGGAGGAAACGGGAATGGAAGAACAAGAACAAGAACAAGACCAAGACCTTCCGGAGATGCTTCAGAGCCAAGCCCCGAGAAGAGAGAGAGAGAGAGGGGATCGCCGCACGCGCGCCGTCTGGTCGCACGCCGTCCGTACGTACATACCATACCTACTTTAGGTATACACAATACAAGTATATACTTAGTATACTTCCATGACATTTCTCGCTGCAAAAAAGCAAACATGACGGGTAACAAATACACCCGGAAGGTCGCACGGTGGCCTTGTTACATCCCAGATGGACCAACAACAAGACACCATCGCCATCTCTTTCTTCTTTGTTGTGGATAGGTGTGTGGTCACCAGGGGACTTGGTGCTTTCTTGCGCCACTTCTCAGCAGCAGCAGCAGCAGCAGCAACAACAACAAAAATAACAATCCGCGCGGATGACACACGCGCGAGTCAGTTAGCCAGTCCCTGCACAGTAGTATTAGTGGTAGCGGCAACCCTCTTTGTAGTTCGCGCGTGGCTTGCTCGACGACTTTACCTACCTAGTACCTATTATGCAATGGTCACACTATCTATACGTACCTAAGGCTGGGTAGGTGTGTGTAGGTGTATGGGTATGTGCGTAGTTACATAGGTAGGAGAGCTATACTGTCTCGTCTCCTCTCGTCTCGCTATTGCACGGGGCCTCTATACTCCAGCCTATTTCGGCAGCCGTTGAGGTCAGTCAGCGTTGGAGTGCAGTGTTGCATACAGGCATCACCTTTCTTCTTTGGTGGGAGCCTGTATCTTGGTATCTATCTGGCCTACCACCTCATGTACGCTGCGCATACGCATAAGTAGATAGATAGTGGCGGCAGCGTTGGCACTGCTCGGCTCATTCCGAACAAAACCCTACAGAGTAGAGTAGAGAGCGCTAAACCGCTCCTTTTTTAGGCCCTTTTTCTCTGCTTATTCCGTATGCGTACACGTAACGATTGCGTTTACCCTTTGGCCAGTCGCTTGCTCTTCATCCTGCCGATCTGCCCCAGAACAGACCTTCGCGATTCTTCCAAGGTGCTAAGCAGCGGTTCGAGCGGCGGGGGACGAATCACAACCCATCTTGTGAGCCGTCTGGCGCGCGGATATTGACTTGGGAAAACACTGGACCCACGCTCCAGAATCCAGTTTATCCCTGCAAGGTTGCATCCTTATCCCTCGCTCTGCTTCTCAACGTATCCGCTTCTTGCTATCGGCATCGTCGTCATGGCCCGTCCGCCTGCGCCGTGTCTCCTCTTCATTTCTTCATTCCCGCCTATTCTCTGCCTACAGTACGCCATCTACTGTACTGTACATTGATGGGCGGCAGCGGCAGCGGCGGGCGCGAGAGGGCTGGGGTGTGTAGTGAAAGGTCCTGCAGTGCTGTCTGTACACGATGAAATTGCCGCGTTTGCGTTTGTGGTGTGCAGCACGCTTGTGGCGTTATCCGTTTTGGGCTTGAGGTCGTCAACCAGGACCAAGCACAGGACGCCGTCGCCTTTTGACTTGAAACGATCTCATCTTCGCTGCAGCTTGACCTCTATAATATGCACTTTATACACATCACAGAGTGAGCTGATACTAGGGGTCTTGCGGCCCGACCAATCACAACGTAACTCTTCACCNGGGGGTGGCAGCCCTACTTTTGGTCACGTCATTCTCCGTCCTGGTATGAGGTGGGAGCGCGTTTTGATGCCAGGGTCCGAATTGGAGTAGGTACCTGGCTCGGGCTGCCAAGACGAGATCTTCCACCGTCCAGGATCGCAAACGTCTTGGATAGATCTCTGACAAATCATAAAATATCCGACCGTCTTGATCTGGAAACCGCCAATAAGAGCCTTTTTGGCTTAGTCTAACCTCGATAGAGAGAGGATTGCCATCTCTAAACTAGTATCTAGATAACGGCCGGCCATACAAGTAGTCGTAGGGCCGAAACGTCTCATCATAACGACTGTAGGGCGTAATTTGGAGAGCGAGATAGAGACAACTCAGCTTCTTCCCCATCCCTACAGAATCGTTCGCGCTCGTAAGAAATAGCTGTAGATCTTTGACTGTTCCAGGATCCTAGTATATACGACCGACCACCCCCCCATTTTGAGCTATCTATCCTAGAGTACATGCAATGCTAGGTCCAGTACCATGATGCCGTTGACCAAAACTCCGTATCCCCTAATTGTTCCCATGTAACCAAGCAGATGCTTTTAAATGATGGGGGCATTTAGCCCAAAATGCAAACTTAATACAAGTGGGCGAATGACCACTAAGAAATGAATAGTTACTTGCACGTAGACTCATCCAAAACCGGGAATCCAGTACCACGGCGTCGTAGACAGTCCCAGACTGCTGTATCGTGAGACTCATTTTTCGCTTAAAGGATTGCCTCAGAATAGTTATGCGTTATGTACGATAACTTGGTTGATGGAACGCCTTATTCTCGTAGAACACATAGATTCGTGCTATCGTTGATCGTAGCAGAGAGTAACTGCCACTTAGTCGTCGGTACGTTCGCGAGGAGCCGAAGGTGGCGGTGGTGGCGGCGGCGGCGGTGGTTGAGGACCGCGCCCTCTTTCCTCGGAAGTTGCCCGTGAACGCTGTCCGCCTTCTAACGGTTGCCCCGACGGCCTTGTGTCTGGAGCATACCGGGAGGACGG
Organism: Lasiodiplodia mahajangana; assembly: GCA_029590625.1. NCBI lineage: Eukaryota > Fungi > Ascomycota > Dothideomycetes > Botryosphaeriales > Botryosphaeriaceae > Lasiodiplodia > Lasiodiplodia mahajangana. The sequence goes on from JAPUUL010000642.1 coordinate 15,179, forward strand.
CTGGTCTGAGAGCATGGATGAAACCGAATGGCTGGCTCGTGGCTGCTGGTAAGGTTCGGCAAAAGTAGTTTCTCTCGAGGTGCCCACAACAGGGTTCCCAACGCCAGGAGAAAATCCCCCGTGTGGTCCAAACTGTTCTCCCCGATTGCGTCCAGTCGAGCGGTAAGCAGAAATATCGCTTCTTTGACGTGAGTGACCGCGCTGGCGACCCGGTGGTGGATTTGACAACACAGACGTGCCGGCTTGTTGTCCAAAAGTCGGAGACCTTGACCGCCGTTGGCTCGGTGGGGGCACAGCANTGCTGCGGCCCTGTTGCCTTCCGTTTCTTTGGCGAATCTACTAAGTTTACCAAGAGCAGCATTAGCAAGAAGAATATCTTAATTGCCAGTTTTGGGTTTGGACGAACCGGAAGAGGCTGCTTGCTGGCTAGAGCTTGCGTGAGACGTTGGGGGTTGCCAGTAGT
>JAPUUL010000643.1:0-15634 GCA_029590625.1 Lasiodiplodia mahajangana
CCTTGAGGGCATCACGATCAAGAATGCGCCAAAGAACAGTTTTAGCTTGAATTATGTTTACAATCTTACCGTCACAGGCGTCACGGTCGACGACCGAGACGGTACCGCTTTGGGGAAGAACACGGATGCCTTCAATAGTGAGTTCTTTTCGAGTTTCCAGTTTTAGTATCATTCCATTTTCTGTCGTTTTGTTCTTCCCTCCTTTTTCTATCACGAACAATATAATATTCAAAGACAAACGCAAGATCAACTCCTAATTTATGCGGTATAGTCAACAATGCCGACGGCGTGACCATCACGGGAGCGACTGTCTGGAACCAAGACGACTGCGTTGCCGTCAACAGCGGGCAAAATATCTATTTCGGGAACGGATTCTGCTCAGGGGGCCACGGACTATCGATCGGGTCCGTAGGGGGGCAGACCGTCAACGTGGTATCCAACGTGACATTCGCAGACAGCACGGTCCAGAAATCACAACAGTCCGTTCGCATCAAGACCATCTCGGGCGCCACCGGCACGGTCCAGGGCATCACGTACCGGAACGTCTTCCTCGACGGCGCCGGCGTCGACGCCGACTACTCGGACTACGGCGTGGTCGTCACGCAGTCGTACAACGGGGTCAAGGGCAGCCCGACGAACGGCGTTGCTGTGACTGGTTTCGTGCTGCAGAATGTCACTGGCTCTGTTGGAAGTGACGCCGTGAGAGTCTATATCGAGTGCGGCGTGGGGAGCTGCACCGATTGGAGTTGGAGCGGCGTTAGCATCACGGGTGGCAAGACGAGCTCGAGTTGCCAGAATGTACCATCTGGAGGTGGTGTCTCGTGCTGAGGTGCAATAACACGTATGTTTAAGTTGAATTATTTCTAGTCCACATGTTTAGACAGCCTATGTAAAGCGTCAGTGCTCAAACTCATGTGGTTGTCGGATAGGGTATGTCTTGGATACCTATGACTTGCCCCCGAAAGGAAAGAATGTTGTGCACATATAGTTCTGTGGTGACAAACGTAGAATCAGGATACACTTGGTGGCGATATATCCCGATGTCAGATAATTTGTATGTACTCCCATCGTGGTCTCCCATTCTTGATCGCATCCATATAATAGGATCCTTCCTTGACGTCTCTAAGAAGAGTCATGCCTACTCGCGTGTATGTTCCATCCTGCCCGGTTCGGCCCAGAAGCATTATGTACAAGTCGTAGTAAAGTTCATCAGGCTTTTCGTAATGCCCCTGACCGGTTATGATGGTAAAGGATTCGAATGGCGATGGCCTAGAGCTAGTCCCTTCTGAACAGTAGCGAGCCTGAAGATCAGGATGGATAGACCACTGAGGTAGAGACCACCCATATTTTGGAGTGGAGGGTCTAAAGAATTTGTTGTATATCTCATCGCTGGTTTCCGTGCTCCCTACGGATATCAGGACATACTGGTTCCAGCGGTTTTTTTCAGGCTCTACCCATTCAACCTCTCCCGGGTCTACCCAAAGAGCGAAGCGGGCATCAAACACGACAGTTACCATGTGAAGTTTGGGAAGTGGCAGTAAGTTGTCTACAGATGGACCTGTTGGTGGTCTCTCTTCTTGGTCGGGTGGTGGGTAGCTCGATAGGTTTTTCATCCATGGCTGGTCTGTAATTAGTTCATCCGGTAATTTCAATTGTATCATGCCGGGGATTAAGTGGTATCTAGTTGGCAATGCAAGTACATCGTGGTTGTGAAGCAAGCTATATTGAAACCATGTGACATCCGGATTCAGGGGGAGACTGTCGAGCGCCAGAGAGTAGAAATTCGCCTGCCCATATGAAGAAGCCCAGCTCCACGAAGGTGCAAATGGCCTACTCGGCATTGGCGATGGCTTTCTCTCCGCGGGATATTCCTGCCAGGTTAAGAGAATCTCGAAGAAACGTAGCGGATGCCCGTGCCTTAGCAACGCCCGCTCCGAGATTTCGTCCACGGGATTCGTCAAGGCCGCTAAGATCACACCAGCGAAGGCAGCGACTCTGTCTGCCTCTACCGTAAGATTTCGACTGGTGTATTCCTGCAGCGCGCATACGAACATTCTTGCTTCTAACACTGCTGGCATGTGTGCTGGACTGCTCTGAATACTCTGGTGGATACTGGTAATACCTGTAATACTAGAGCTGCCTCCTTCGCCATATATCTCCCTTTTAACTTTGTCTTTGTTCGCGATGACAGGGCCACGGCCTGCTGACTCGCGAAAGGAGGATGTCCCGCAGATGAAAAATATTTCAGACGAGAAGACGAAAAGTAACCGTCTCGAGAACAGGAATTCCTCAAATGTCCAACCTCTCTTACTCCAAACGCTTTTATTGTGAAGCGAGTCGAAGGAAGACACCGGCAGTAGAGCCATTGACGAGTTTAATTTAAGTGATTTCTCGCACTCCCTTGGGGTCCCTGGTGAGCCTAGAAGTCCGCTCTGCGCACCGTCTCCGCTCCCGGCAACGATAGTGAACTGAGCTGTCGCGAATATATCCTTCACTAGAACAATCGGAGTCAGTTATGACCGTTTTAGGGGCCTTTTTGAGAATTCCAGAAGCTTCTAGGCACTATACCGGTCCAAAGAAGAAGGCTTCTAGGTTGAGAGTGGCCGTGTGAAGAAGGAAACAACTCTGAGAAATACTCACTGTAGGGAATGAGTACCTCCTTCTCGCTTCTGCTGGTCTGGTCAATACAGACTCGATCAACCCAGAGCCATTTAAGCCCAACGGACTTTGCAATCACAGCAGCGTCGCGAATGGTAGGGGCATAAGCCGATACAGGTCGACTTTCGAGAGGCTGGTAGTTTGACTGATCGGGTTCCGACCCCCAGACGTAGGACAGAGCAACGAATTTGGGTATAGAGGTCATTATTTCTATAGACCCGGTGGAAGTGTTCAGGGCTCGGAAAAGCCCACGGTTTATAATAGCCCACATCCGTAACCTAAACGCATCAGGGACGGCTGGATGAGAGTGTTTCTGATCACACTGCTGGAGCCAACCCCTTGGTAACTTAAGGTTGATGGTTCGAGGAATCGCGGGTTTCCCCTTCCTACCAAATCCAAACTTATTGACATATATTAGGTTAAGAACTACCTCCCCTTCAATCGGCTGAAACCCCACCCAAACTTGGTAGCGATGGACGATTCTCGTTTTTTTGCCGACACGGTCGTATCGCGGTCGCAAGATGCAGACACATGGCATGTAGAGTAGCCAATTGTCTTGAAGTGTCTTGCGAACGCAGCTGAAGAGAAGCGCACAGAGCGAACATTGGGATTTCCTTGCTTCTGCTTCGTGGGGCGAAAAACCATTAATGTAGACGGCGTTTTTCATCTCTAGGTCGGTGAGGTCATCGTCACCCACATCGTAGCAAGGCTTTTCACAGGATTCGTAAGGACACTCGAACTGTGAGGGTTCCTTTATCAACGGGCGAAAGTCGAGTCGCTGACTCTCACATGCTTGACAAAATGATGGTACTTCATCGTTGAACGGGAGAGTGAGCCAGCGTGCGAGCCCGCGCTTTTTGGGCTTGTTGACTTCATTATCCGTCCTTGGCAACTCTTCTCCATAGTGTCTATATAGCTCGGGCATGCCTATTATCGAAAAACATAAATTGTAAGGCGACTATGAGACTATAAAGCCAACAAGAGCGACGTAGACAAGAACCGTTTCTACATTATGGCTAGTGTTTAAAACATGACTCCTCTGTTCCGTCTATGCAAGGCAACAAGGCGCCAGAACCAACAATAATTTCTATGCGCTTCAATGTACAGGCAACTATGCCATATCTGGGTTTCGTGGCTTCGGAACTTGCCCGGTATTAGGAATAGGAGACACTAGCACTGTTCCAAAGTTAATATACTCCTTTCCTTTTTCTCTCACCGTCATGAATAACCTGACGACTTCTCTATCACATATATTAAATCCCGGCACTACTTGGTGCTGGTTGTTATCTGGGTGTATACTTTCTACATGTCATACGATTCTAGCTCTACGGTTGGGGCCATCCTGGATGGGTGGGCTAGGCCCATCAGTAAAATCATAGGTCCTATCTACCCTAGCCCAGACCCCAAGCCTGCGTGAATTACGGCAGGATAGTGTATAGGTAACTAATCTGCCTTGACAACCATGACCGAAATGAGATTAGTGAACGAAATGCAGCCACCCGGCTTCAAAATCCCCCGCGATACTGTTCACGGGTATTTTCAACACCAGTCGAATACCTATTAGAGTTTAGAGCAGGGAAAATACCGGCAGTAGGCCTCATTAAGAAGTGTTTTTCTAAAGTCTTTGGGATAAGCTCAAGCGAACCGTGGGCCTCGGACTTTAAGACACGAGTTGACCAGCTCGCCTACAAGTCTTTATAGTAAACCATCATATTTGTTGTATTTGTATTGCTACTTCCACATAGTTCTATAAACCCACGCCCACCACCTCATACACTTTTACAATCGAAATAGCTATATACGAAAAGCCATGTAGGCAAAGCTGGTGCTCTGTAGTCCAATCTTTCTTTTAATTTACGTGGATCCCTGCCCGTCTCATCACGCAGCATCCAATCACGGTCGCTACCATAAACAAAAATAGTCGAAATGTGATAGGACATTGGGTTCCTAGATCTGGTCTATAACGTCACCTCAAGTGGTGGTGGTGATATGCATATGTTGACGTAGTTCACGTTAACATTTGGTTTGTTCTTCAACACGGAAGACTTGAAAACTAAAGCTTCGCGGTTAGATGTAAGTGATACCTATTCGGTACCTATCCACAATGGGTGTCGCTAACATTATCTAGTCTAGTCTAGCGATCCCCCTATATATCGCGAATCTAACTCTTGTATATCTAGTTGACGTCAAAATCGTCATCTAAAATTTCTAAGTGCGAATTAGGGATTAGTCTATTCGCCCTGCGAAACAAACCCGGCTGTATATATTCGATGTCCTACATGACCGTACAACAATATTTTTTGACAAGCTTTGTAAGCAACTTCTCGACTTCGTCGTATTGTTCCTCTTGTTGATTGTGCTGTTGCTGGTAGTGCTGCTGCTGGGCGGGATAATGCTGTTGTTGTTGTTGAGTAGGATAATGCTGTTGCTCGTGAGCGGGATAGTGCTGCTGTTGGTGACCGCCGTGGTGCTGGTTGTGCTGCTGGCCATTGTACGCAGTAGGATGGCCTGGCAATGGCGGCAAGTCTGTCACGTCGCCGCCTTGGAGATTAATATATATGCGACCGGCATTATCCTCCTCGGTCTTGCAGCCGAGCCCAAGTTCCTCGCAGAGCTCTTCGACGGCTGGCTTGATTTTTTGTATACCATCTTTACTATGGCTGCCCCGCCCAACGATCCTGGGAGCATTGATATTATGTTAGCTGCCTTTGCTATATGTGTTGCTGTGAATTGGAAAGATAGTGTGGTCCATACACGTGGAGATGACTGTGACCCTTCCTCTGATCCGCTCGGATACGTTTAGTGAGAACGTCTTTAGTTTCGTCGACTTGTTGGCCGTGTAGGTCGATCATATCGGGGGGAAGGTCCTTGTTGTTCATGATGCGGTACTTAATGCTCGCTACTAGGTCAAAGTAGTCGGCCTGTAATTTACACCTTTCTTTTTCCTTGCTCAGCTCTCTAGCGCGGGCTCCGTCACCTCGTTCGTACGCCTCGTGAGACTATTTCCCGTTTAACGATTGGCGTCAGCGAATGATTTCGAACGTGTATTCTCGAATCTGAGGGTATAGTGGTGGTGGGCCGGAGAGTGCAAAATAGATCTATGGACGATGTACGTACGAGTTCCGCGCATTTTCTCCTTTCCTGATGCTCCTCGTTCGACCATTCGCGGCAGTTTGTGCATTCTGCTTCGATCTCGGCGCGGGTCTTACCCTCGTTAGTGAGGTCTGTGACACGTTGAATGAATGTAAGCGACTAATCAGAATTGCAAAATTGTCGTATGATAAGTGTAGAGTACGAGAAGGGATATACGTCGCGGTAGAGAGCGAACTTCGATGGAGAAGAAGGAAGACATCGTGCACCGTACATTTGGGGTTTACTTTTCTAATGCGGCTATCAGCATGGTACCGCTCAAGCTCGGCCCAGGGATCCATGATCAAATAGCGAGCGTCCAGAATAACACATAAAAAACCGCAAAATCAATGATTAAATGACAGGGCGATGAGGAAAAAAAAAGTTGCATCTAACTATAAGAAAGGTAAATAGAAAAGTTGGTGGTGGTTCTTTGTCTTGCGCGCAAGGCCTGATTCATGCGCTGACCCGGCCAGAATCTGGCAAATCGTGGGGAGATCTGCCGCTAGACAAGCCTGTAGCCCGTCTTTCAGCTCGAATTGACCGACTCGGAATTGGTCAGATTCCTCCCTAGACTGGCCACCGTTGCTAACTGGACTCAGAAAACTCTCTCCACTTAGTTTGATGACTGATCCATATTTGCGAAACCTGCAAGCAGTACCACATGCCTGGAATGGCCTGAGGCTAAAGTTCGTACTATTTTGTATACTATGGCGACATTTTGGTGGTTAATGAGAATGATAAGATGACAAAATAGATGCTTGGAGTCTGTAATATCGTAACTGTAATAACGGTACTAGTTACTTGACTATTAGCTACTTAGGTTAACTGCTGGGTATACTAAGTGACATAATAAACTAAAAAGGGTTACTATTAAATAAGTTCTCATAAGTTTAGGCTCACAACTTATGAGTAGGTATCCCATGTTTATGGTACGAAAATATAAATGACCGAGCACAATTGTTTTTATAAATTCTACGCTTGCTTCTATCCATCGCGAATATAGGAGGGGAATACGTAGCAGAGTAGTAAACCAAGTCCGTCCATGAAAAAGGGCTAGGCTAGGTGGGCTATTAGGTAGGCAGGAGAACTTGAGACAGACACCTGTGGACGGCGTGTAATCAGGGCTGTCGTGTAGTGACACTGCATTTTGGGGTCGGTCGTGCCAGCAATGGTACAGAAGCCATGCAGAAGCAATGCTGAATGTAAGCTTCGGGACTTGAGAGTATCTTGCAGATGCGCTGGAACGGTGACGATTGGAACCGTCACATTTTCGGTATGTCTATCCAGGCAGCTATCTAGCCCATGCGTAGGTCACCTTTTTAAACAAGTAGGACTTTGATCGTACTTTGTCCCGTTGGCGTTATACCTAGAACGAACATGAGAAACTAATTCTGGATTAGTTGGGGTGTCGGTGGTAATAGTGACCTACACTAGAACCTGACTACGACTATTTCGAGGCTCTAAGTTTCGTCTAAGCGTAGTCTAATGTACGCGTTATCAGCACCCTGCTTTCCTCCCGAGGACTAACCTAGTCACGAGCCGGTAGTGTATCAACCTCCGAGTTAGGGCTTCTCCATAGAGTAAGTATACATTTAACCACCACGTGCAGTGACGTATTTATAGGCGTTAGATGCGGCTAATGAATGGTTTAAGCATGATATCGACCATCCCATAGGACTTCCCTTGGCTATTAGTCTATACCTAGATAGTTTAGAACCGGATTATAAGCGTCCTGGCACAGATCGTGAAAAAAAATTTACGAAGACCGCCTACTAAGAGTGGCAATACCTACCTGGTGGACATTGTCTGCCCACAGCTATTTTTATCCTAGGTGTATACTAACTACCTAAGTAGGCAATACCTACTGCCGTTACGGGTTGCAAAATTTCGCAGGTAGGATTTACTGTCGCGGGTTTATTATGCTATATGCTATACACTACACTGAACTATAGGCATACCTACCACCGGGTTTGGTACTGAGAAAACCTATTGCCCCTGTTTGTCGCCAAGCGGATCAACGTAGTATTGGTGTCAAAGCTATTGACTTTGCGCTGTGCGAGACGATGTTTCGAGGTGGGGGTTTTGTAATTCAGTGCCGTTGCAGATCAGGGAGCGTTTGCTGTAGTTTACTACAACAGCACAGGACATGCAGTGTAGAGAGGTAGATGATGATAGAATAAATTGTGTCGTAGGGGTCTATAAATCTCGTCATGGTGCCTGGTCGTAGAATGGATAGATAATCCCACCATTGAGAGAGCGAGATCCTACGGCCCCTAGGTGTTACAGGGGAGACTTATTCAAACACGGACCTTAGGTAACAGAAGGAACGAATACTTACAAGCGATTGGCGTATCTAAATCCTATCTTCAAACATCCGTGTTGGCCAATGTTGACCGAATCTGGAAAGCAGCCTAGAGAACAGGATTCAAATACTACGCATAGGGACTGGACCCCTTAGTTAAGCAAGGCAGTAGATCTCTGAAGGGACGAACTTCAGACATCGAACGCATTGAAGAAGAAATATCCGGGTTGATCCTAGGGACGTTTCAAAGTTGCTGGGATTGTGACCTTGATGATACCTCCCTCAGCGGTTTCTCTTACGGACCGATCAGGCGTGGTTGCGCGCTATGTTTGAAAGGCTGAGCGAACAATTACCCCGCCGAAGATTTACACCTTATTCCTTAGCCACTTTTCTAGTTAGTTGCCTTGATAGAATCCTTTTCGTAACATCTGCCGAAGTCGAGAGAAACTGGTTAGTCGTTAAGCATAACATGCACCATAATGGATACATATGCACTTTTGTAGGCTATGGTAGCCTATGAGGATAGTGTATAGACCTTCGCCCACAAGTTCGCCTTGTTGATACCTGGTCTAGAGCAAGGTGTCGTGGGTACATTCGGCACGGCCGGGGTCCGGTTTGGTCGCCCGGACAAGGCGATTGGGCGACCTGAGTATAAAGGGTGCAAGAACCATCAAGCTACATCGGTGCCTCATGAAAAAAAGGCTGCCAGCCCTAGATCCGGCCTGTTGATACACTACTACCCAAAAATTCTCGGCCGAGTTATAAATAAATATGACGCCGCTGACACTGTCAGGTGATGGATTCCCCTTTCTGATAGGCTCCGCGCTGGCAGTTTCTGTGGTATTGCCGACTTGGGTCCCGCGTTGAGGCTTTTGTCAGACCAGCTTCCTTGTCTAGTGGCGTTGGCATCTTGCTACCCACTGCAGAGGACGGTACATGTTGATCTAATGCAGTTGTATGCGACGTGTGGGACAACTGGCCTGGAATCCGCCAAACCACATCGCCGTTTGCGAGGCCGACGAGATCTCTTGCATCACTGCTTACGGAGCTATCGCAGTGCTGTCACTGCTTAGTTAAACGCAAAGGTTGGCCAAGATAGCCGTGGCCCAGAACATCGACGGCTTATCCACAGAGTGAGAACGAAGTCTCGTTTCGGAGTAATATAACGTTAGCACGCTGATGCAAAGTAGGATGCTGATAAGTATGCGCAAATCGGTAGCCGTTGAATTGTCTGCCGTAAGATCTCGCTTACATCGCATTCAGGTGGTCCTAATAGGCGAAAGGTGTGCAGTGCAGTGGCTTGGTGGCGTATCATGTAAACAGAATAGCTGAGAAAAAGAATAGCCAAGCATTGTGTCTTTATCATGCCTTCAATGTCAGTGGCGATAATGCGGAAAACATATTCCCCAACACGATAATAGGGTTGTATAGCGACTGTGAATATAGTCCGTATGGAGTGTTATAGTAGTAGAAGCGACAGAAAAATGACTTACCTATCTTTCCTTTCTCGATGAGGGCCAGAGTAGTGTAATATATAGAATAGTCCTTTGGCCTTCAAGGATGATGCATATCCTTGTCGTCAGTCAGCACGGCAATGAAATCTTGATGCGTGGGGTCAATCATATCTGAATGCAAGTAAGTAATACGTATACCTGCTTGGTTTTTCGAGGCACAACCAGAGAATCCAAGAGACTATCACCTTGTCTGCGAGATGCCCGTACCCGGCATTGTACTTATTTATAAGAAACGGGTAGGTGAATATTAGTAACTTGTCTTCGTCTGCCTAAGCATTTTACTACCGACATCCTGTTTCTTCGTGGTATGCATACTGATTGATATCTAACACACTAGATACTATTTATTAGTGTCTTTTAGTCTCGAAATAAAGTCCCCAGACATTAGATAGGTAGACGTGTAACTTTCACCGTCGTATACCATATCTATTCTAGGTATGGATATGTATATATGTGACATAGCTGAGGCCCTTTAGCAATCCCAATAGTGAGGTTCAGTGTGTTACTTACGTGCAGGTAAGCAGGTAGGTATACGCTTTTGTTTGTCTAGGGAGCCGTATGTAGGTTGTATTGTACACCTGTAGCGTCTCATCTGCTCCTTTTCTGGAGCTTTTTGGGAGCTCATCATCCAACTGCACTGCTACCTAGCAGGGGGGACGGGTCCTGATATGTTATCTCACGAAATTATTCAGGGAATAAATGGAATTGCAGAACCAGGGAACCAGAATCATGATCAGACAACTGGGAATACTACCAATAAATCATTGGCTCTCAGGCTGATTGTTGGCATTCGGCCTCTCTGGGCCATCCTAAGTAACAATGCTGTGTGTTCGATGCAACTCCCTCGCTGTCGCTCTCGATCATGGTTGTTGAGGTAGCCTGCAAAAAGAATTATGTAACGATACTACACGCCTCGGGGCATTTCCCGCGGGCACTTGCTCGATGCGTAGTTCGCTAGAATAATTCACGCTCTTCTGCCCCACCCCTTCTAGGTTAGATACCCATTTGACTAGTTCTTTATAGGTTTAGTGTTATGCGTGCCTCCTTGCAGTTTGCAGCAGTCTGCACAGCTCTTGCGACAGTGCGCTTGACTGTTTCGAGTTCCCTAGGACCCCTGACATCAATCAAATTGGTGTCCTCCAGCCATCCTCTCGACACTATGTACGCTGTACTTCCCCGCCAACTACCTGCATATAGTGGTACGCACACTGCCTCTTAACAAGTATCTTCTTAAAGTAAGACATGATGTCGCGGCCCCTGTGGCCGGGTCAAGAACAATACCGCCAAAAAAGGGACACGGCGACCTCGATAGGCGGTTGGTAAATGTACAATCATTAGGTAGTCAGAATAGCACACCTAAGTAGACAATGGGTAATGTGGTGTGTACCTCCCGGTCTAGCCCTGACAGTAGGGGCTCCCTACAATATACGCAAGTACATACCTAAGGTTATGTCCATACAAAGGTATTAGGGGCATGGGAATAAAACTTCCCCTTTGGTATTAGGGGGTGAGCTGAAGCATCAAGGATTCCCCGTTAACCCAGCGGCTAGGCTGGACCTAGCTAGGTACCTAGCCCACTGGAGTCTACAGTGCTGCATGCTGTAGGTACCTATCGATCTACTGAAGAAAAGGATGCCAGTGGTCAGCCAACGCCGCCTGGAAGGCCCACTCATGCCTACAATAGCACAGAAAGACAAGCCTTCCCCCTTGTACCGTCTGCACTGTCTGCCCAGTCCATCTCCGCCCCCGGTCACAATCTCGCTCCATCGCCCTTTTTTCCTTTTCCTTCGTCGTCGTCCTCCTCACCATCTTTGCCGCTCTCTCCTTCTGGTGGACCATCATCAACCTATCGATCGCTGTCATCGCTTCTTCATCAACTCGAGAAGCCGATATTTGGTAAGTTATTCTCAAATTCCTACGAAAACTCTCTTTATCCACGTGTGTAATCCTCTCCCTCCGCCATCCACAATCAACAACCGCGCAACTACCGAAACCGTTCGCCTGTACAATCGTGGTCACCAATAACTACTCTGCTCTCCATTCTGTGCCTGGTGTGCTTGCCGCAACTTTTCAGTACTCGAGCGCCGAATTGCCTCATTTTCTTATACCGCATATTCTGTAGTATTGTGGCTAGGCGCAGGCACCGCGGCTTTGTGTTGGCGTGAACCGGCGGGTCTCGAGAAAGAAACACGACGCCAACGCGATTACCATTTTCAGACACGCAAAATCATCTTACTATAGTGTCGCATTTTGCTTTCTTCATCAGCTGATAGAATCTCTTCCATAGCACTCGACGACAGCTTCCCTCGATCTACCGCTGCCCACTACTTCCCCGGGTCAAAATACGTCGTGAATAAGCAGTCTGCTAGAATCCATTCACAGTCGCCAAGATGGGTTGTGGAATGAGCACGGAGGATAAGGCGAGCAAGGCTCGCAATGAGGAGATTGAGAATCAATTGAAGCGGGATAAGATGATGCAGCGCAACGAGATCAAGATGTTGCTTCTGGGTAAGCCCGCCGCACTTTTGAACAGTATCTCGATCCTAGTATTAATGCTTGCCTGAACAGGTGCTGGTGAATCCGGAAAGTCGACGATCTTGAAGCAGATGAAGCTAATCCATGAGGGCGGATATTCGCGCGATGAGCGGGAATCCTTCAAGGAAATCATCTTCAGCAATACAGTACAGTCAATGCGCGTCATTCTGGAGGCGATGGAAACACTCGAATTGCCGCTGGAAGATCAGCGAATGGAGTACCACGTCCAGACTATTTTCATGCAACCCGCACAAATCGAGGGCGACGTTCTACCACCCGAGGTTGGCAACGCCATTGATGCCCTATGGAAGGAACCCGGTGTTCAGCGATGTTTCAAGCGGTCGCGGGAGTACCAGCTAAACGATTCAGCTAGATAGTGAGTTTTGGCTTACAAGGCTGGTGAACCGTTTCATTCTAACATTTCGCTCAAAGCTACTTCGATAACATTGCGCGAATCGCTACTCCCGACTATATGCCCAATGACCAAGATGTCCTCCGCTCTCGTGTCAAGACGACTGGTATTACGGAGACAACCTTTATTATTGGCGATCTGACCTACAGAATGTTCGATGTTGGTGGCCAGAGATCTGAGCGAAAGAAGTGGATTCACTGCTTTGAGAATGTCACGACCATTCTCTTCTTGGTTGCCATATCGGAGTATGATCAGTTGCTCTTCGAAGACGAGACCGTCAACCGTATGCAGGAAGCTCTGACTCTCTTCGACTCGATCTGCAACTCAAGGTGGTTCATTAAGACCTCCATCATTCTATTTTTGAACAAGATCGATCGATTCAAGGAGAAGCTCCCTGTCAGCCCGATGAAGAACTACTTCCCCGATTACGAGGGTGGCGAGGATTATGCTGCTGCGTGTGACTACATCCTAAACCGATTCGTCAGCTTAAATCAGCACGAGACGAAGCAGATTTACACGGTATGTCGCACTCGATTTTCTAGTTTTCCGTTGGCAGTTTCTAGGCCTTATCCCGGTCTTAAACTACCGAGAATTGTTCTGTATATGGCAAGTACTAATTATTGATTCGAATAGCACTTCACATGCGCGACGGACACAACGCAAATTCGGTTCGTCATGGCTGCTGTTAATGGTAAGACGAACCTTCTGGTTCTCGAAGAAATCGGCATTACTAACTGTTGGTAGACATCATTATCCAGGAAAACCTTAGATTGTGCGGTCTGATCTAATAGGTGATCGTACGCCGGCAAATGTCAAGGAACACAACCTACCGAAATACCCATCCACGTATACTAAACCGCCAGTAATGCGTTAGACCTGGCTAATGACCCATCTGTATTCTCTCACCGAGTTGGCAAGCGAATTTCTCTGCGTGTTTTGTTTTGCGCCGAACTGTCCAACATATTCATCCTTTCACCACCATGTTTTACCAAAGACCGTCTTCTCTAGCTTCGCAGGAAGCTTCTGGACAGCGCCAAAGCCACATGAGATCTTGAGGCATGTTAAGCGGGGGAACATTGCATTCAACGACCGCGGTGGACTACATATCTTGTTTAATTACAAATCGGCGGCAACGTTGACCCCTTCTAACCTTTATTTCCTTTTTGTCAAGGCCCCGGGAGTGTCTGAGTGAACGCTAAAATAGGGAAGGCACCGCCATCATCTGTTGCAATATGAGGGCTATGGAGCAAGAGCATGGATGATTACAACGAAGTTATACCAAAGAGCCAGTAAAGTGTTTCCGGAGTAAGCCGAAGTCTCCGGAGTAGGGTTGGATTGTTGATATAAGACGAATAAACCAACCAATGTTCTATATATTCAAACAACAAAGACAGCACACGCTTGTCGTTATGCGTTGCAATTTGTGACTGCTAAGAGAGCTGTTGATGTATAACTAGCGTCTTCCATTTCTAGTGTTCTATTTCGATACCAATACCCAGTAGTCCGACACCAGGGTCTTGCTTGGCTGGCACGATTTTCCGCCCTCCACCATCCCATCATCCACCTACCCCCGGTATCTTCTCGAACATTTCCATGGTACGAGTGATTCAGCTTTCGCCCTGTCTACGGAAATGGGACGTTGGAGACTGAGTGGCCCCAGCTCCTTGTACCTAGAAGATTGGTGGAGGCCGGGACTGGGTCTCATCAGGAGACTACACATCAACCCATCATCCGTGGTCTTGGCTACTAACCTAAGTTAGAAAAGTATGGGGCGANCCCCCCTACAGACCAGTACATCCGTAGAAGCAGCGATGGTATAAAAGGCGTATTTGGCTTCGAAATATTTATTAAAAGCAAATACTTATATAAACGCGATATTTTTTTAAGCTTTATATATATAGCGTAATTGCTATAATATAGCCAGTTAATATTTAGCTTAGTTATTTGCTATATATATAGTTATGTTATTGCAGTTCGATCGAGTATTCAGTAAATACTCAGTGAGTAGTTGTTGGTTTTCTGTTATAAGTGCTTATTCAACGGTACTTTGACCTGCCTAGGCGCTGCCTAGGGACTTTGCCAAGTTGGGTTAGTGGCCAAGACCACGGATGATGGGTTGATGTGTAGTCTCTCTCATCAGGGCCTTGTCTTTTTGAGGCTGGAGCCCCCGTCCCAACCACCCTTGGAACGGCATTTTTTTTCATGTGGGTAATGAGAAGATATCCATATGATGAAAAAGGGGGAAGGGGAAACGTGGTTCCTATTCTGATTTACCTGGGAGCTCGGTGGGGTTCTTAGAAGCAGAGCCGTCTACTGATATATTGTGATCACTGATCAGAGATGAGTTACATGCTTCTGTTTTGGCCACTCGTCTCATTGGTGGATTGCAAATGTTCAGGTAGCCAGGCAGTGAGATTCGTCATTTCTCATGTATTACATTCGCTAGAATCCCCGGCTGCCTCCCCGCCAGTGCCGCAGAGTTGCTTCCCCAATTTGACAAGTTTTGAGACATGTCTCATCGTCTCACCGTCACTAAGGGCGTGCTGGGATTTCCAGTGTGGATAGAATACACTTAGATTCGGCGATTCCCTGGAAGCGCGTACAGTACATACATACACACTACAATAAACCCCGTTAGCCCATCCGTTCAATATGTCGTTGAGAATCCGATTACCAAACACATCCATAATACCGCAATCGAATATTATACATTATACATCGTAAAATCCCGACTTTAAAAAGGCCCTTTTATTCTCCTCATTTTTGAACGGTTTGCTGCTGGTAGTTGGCCGGATGGCCGTTCTTTTTGGCGTATTTCCGGATCTTGCCGTAGATATCCGGTAAAGCAAAAATCCAGGCTATGGCGATGATCCAAGACATAGATGTGTCAACCACCCAATTGTTGCGAGGTGACCCACCAAGGGCGCTCCAGCGGAGGACATGTCCGAGAAAAGCAACCGTGATAGAGTAATGGCCCTTCTCCAGACCGCTTATAGCACGGGCGGCCACGACATCAGGGGTCTGCACGGGGTTCGCCCTCCTCGATGATTTTAGTAATCTCGGGCTTCGTCGTGTTCTCGC
>JAPUUL010000644.1:0-15621 GCA_029590625.1 Lasiodiplodia mahajangana
CTTGGGCCTGCCGCCCATGGCGATACTCTTGACGCCCGCACCGTGCTTCATAAACTGCGAGAAGATGGTGCATGTCGAGGCGCAGTACCCATCGTAAAGCAGCACGATGTTCTCGGGGCCGCCGAATGGCCTAGTGAAGTTCTTGCGACGCCCATAACCCGTGATGTCGGTGCCGAAAGCCTGCCGTGTCAGAACCGGGTTCGCAGGGTCCCATTCCATATAGTTGGTATAGCTGTCACCGCTCACCGTCACAGGGCCGAACTTATCAGCATACGACGTGAAGCGGCCGTTCGTGTCGTTGAGATCGTTGCGCCAGTTATTCACAGTGGTGCAGGGGTTGTCCAGTTCCTGGTAGTCTACTTTGGGCGTGTAATTGGCACACAGGGGAGAGAACGTCTGCGATAGAGCATTGAAGCCGGGTGACGACCGCCACCTACTAGGCCCATCCTGGACGATATCGGGAAAGATCTGACGGAAAGTGTCGTAACCCTGGAGGATTGTGCCGCCGCCGTTGGCTTGCACATCGACGATGAGTTTCGTCTTGCCCGCCTCGACGGCTTTGGCAAAGAACTCCTGGACGGCGCTTTGGAAGGACACGAAGTCGGACGAGAAAGAGAGCATTACGAGAACGGCAACATCCTCGAAACCAGGTTCGTCAATGAAGTAGCCGGACACCGTCTGATCGTCTGTAATGAGAACGGGCGCTGAGTAACCGTCGATCTGGTTTACCTCTCCGTCGTCCTGGCGACTAACTAGCGAGGGAGGAGGCTGGGGGTAGCTGTGGATGCGATTTGGTACAACGGAATGTCGAATCGGCTTCACATCACGGGAAGCAGCACGAGATGATCCGGTATAGTATGCTCCGCGGCAAAACTCTTTGTGCATGGTCTCGGCGTCCATGACGTTGTTCCAGTCGTAAGGACCATAGTGGAATCTGGCGATATTAGGTCTTTCAACCATAGTACCGTTTGCGAAAGTCAAGCTGGTAGCATTCCCAGGGTAAAAGAACCTTACCCAATGTTAGCTTCGCAGTGTTTGGGAGACATGGGGCGATATCTTAGCTAGGTGCCATAACATACCTCTCACGGCCACCACCTTCGAAGTAACCATTTGCTTGGAGCCCGGCCTTGTTGGCCTGGCTAAAGAACATGGTGTTGTATCCAGCATCGGGGTCCTGGGAGTTGGATGATTCGGCTACACGGCCTTCAATAAATGTAGCGGCATCAACCCCATTAATCTTTACAACATGTGACGACTCCTGACTAGGTGATATTGCGTCCTCGAGAACCTTGATCACAGGGAGTGAACTACCGTCCTCACTAACTGACACCAATGTCCATGGACGAACCCATTCAAAAGGAACAGTAAGAAGGTCAGGATGGTACGCCAAGTGCCCATTATGTGGCTTCCCTACGATACCCTTGAACAGATCCTCCTGCCACTCCAGCTCGCCAGCGTACTTGTCTGCTTGGAGATTAGAACGAATCGTCTCCAACTCTCCCATTATGTCGACCGCGGGATAAGGGTAGCTAGGCGGAGGGTCCTTCAAGAAGGCCTGGTCAGACTGCCACTCGAGAAAGGGTTTCAGGTTGTCCAGTAGCCGGATGGCGGGCTCTTTGTGAACGGGGACCGACTTCAAACACTCGTAAGCCTGAGATGCGGCCATTGTCGGCACCACCCCCGGCGAAGCCGAGACCTGTGAAGTGAATGCATCTCTGGCGACCACGCATGGTTCTATCGTCGGCGTCGGTGTAGGTGCTAATGTAGTGGTAGTACTGTTAGTAGGCTTTGGATGCCCGCACGTCGTCCCGTTGCTCCTCAAAACCGCCGCAACGGATCCTGGGACGAGACTAGCCGATAGGGCTGCTAGGGTCACCGCATTGAAGGCGAACAGCTTCATCGCGAAAAGGAATGGCTCTGAAAAGAGTGACAGAGAGTCGGATGACCGAGTCCATTTGCATTTTCGCGATCTTTGGGATACGGGGACTACTATATAGCTACTTCTTCATTTTATTTCACATCGTGATCTCAAAAATAGTCATCGTTTCATCCTTTGGTGTTGGTAATCAACCCATGGTACACTACATTAGCTCCAGTGGATCTTCTGCTTTGAGCTTCGCGTCTTAGCATGGATTCTTTCCGATCCTCATTTGTCCACATACGATAAATGAACGTCCCTCTTTCCGTTCTCTAGACAGACCATCCACTATGTCCAAACATGAGTTTCCAGTTCAGGTCTCTAGGTGCAGAATGATGCCGTGTTTGTAGCGTACCATGATACGTCTGTGCTTCTTACAACTCCCTGAAGCACGCGAACTCAACATAACAGAAGCTCTTCAGCTGATTATTTGAGGCTCACTAGCGTAGTTATCTGCCGAAATGCATAGGGCTTCCCCTGTAGGCTGCTCCCGAGCTACGCCGCGGGAAGCAGCTAGATATGCCGTCCCTTGTTCGTCCGCAAAATATGTCCAAAAGCGGATTAGATGACAGTTCGGTAGGTACCTAGACTAGTATTTTTAGCACTAATGCTCAAGAAATCTGATGTAAGCTTTAATCTCTTCATTGGCTTGGTAACTTCGCAAATTATTGCCACCACTCCATGCATTCTCCGTACAAGCCCCTGGCACCGTGAGTGAGTTGAACTAGATAATATCAAAGCGCCGATAGCAAGTCGGAGCTCCGTCGTCTCTGTCTAGACCGTGCTGGGCGATTATATACTATGACCGTCGTTCCCCTCATCATGCTACATCAGTATTCCTCGCCGTTTCAGGTGTTCTTTAAAAATACCAACCAACCCTGTAAGGCCCCATTCCACTGCTTAACGTAGCGTATTGCGATCTGAGGACTAATGGATTTCAGTATCCTCCGTGAAAGCTTATATTGTCTCGATATACGATACACAGGAACGTATTCAATCAACTCGAGAATATATTCTACTGGTTTGGGTAGTGAGTGTAATGGTCTAATATTTCTTTAATTGATGGTGCTCAAAGAATAGATCCGACCCGGAGCTCAACTATCGTGAATAGAAAATCCTAATCTGAACCAGCGACTTAAGGAGGGTTGAACAGAATGTTAAATCGATATCCGCATAATGACTGAGCTTAACACTATGTTACGTACGTAATGCCATAATCCTACCGATGGAGAGAGAACATCTTCTCTTGCCGGATCGAGAATTACATCGTGACCAAATATCAAAGGACCGATCAATTGACGCTATCATAGTCCCAGCACATTGAAACTCCTCATTGCGCGCTACTGCGCAAGGCTATATCGTCAGCGTATCAGGCTGTATTAACAAAAAGTCTAGCTAGCATTAGCATACGTAACTCGCTCCGCGCATGACTACCATGACCAGGATGGAGAGGTTTGCGCAGATGGCTTTCCTTTCTTTGGGTCATTTCCGCCTGTCACAGATTTTACACAATCGAGTATGAAGTATTGGAGGTAGATTTATGTCGTTAGCCATTCGATATGGCGCGGTGCGCAAGTATGAGCAAGTTACCGGAGAACCCCACGTAGTTGCCGAGAGGCACGAGCCGAGGGTTTTTCACTTCACTGGGCGAGGGGCCGGTAAAGAATCGGTGAAAACTCGTGGCAATTAAATCATAAGGATGGGAAACTCTTCATGCCATCGTGGAAGGAAGAGCTGCAGTGGCATGCATTCATTTCATCATTGGGAGAGCACTCTTGAGAGGGATGGTATCGATTTAGGTCTCATACCGCTTATCCAGGCCAGTTGCTAGTAGTACGGCGCCGGCCCCTACTAGAGATCGAGCTCGGTGATAGTAAGTTGAATTAATTGCAATCGCTGTTAATTAGTAGCGGCACACAATTTAACCGGAACATGGCAACCGCAAAATGCCATATCAAAATATTGGTATAAAGAGCAGGCCAGCAATGGCTCAAACCCCATCTTCTATATACATCTTTATACATATTTCTTGCCCCTATCCCGGCATTATATACTAGGCGAGATGATGTCCATGCCTGGAATATCGTCGGGCTCAAACACGACTGACTTGCCACTGTCTGATCCACGATGCAACAGCGACGAATGTGCTGCGTTCAAAGCTGCCCATGTAGCTTCACAGGCAGCTGTCTCTTATTACCACCAGTATGACTATGGCCACTACGTGACTTGGTATTACTTGGCTGCTATCGGCGTGTGCGCCGCTTCTTACGCCCATCATATTTATCGGAACCGATACTCTTCACCTGAAGCGACCACCTCTCCCCCGATATGTAAACTTCAGGCCATTGGGCGCTATGTGCAATACAAACACATTCCAGGCACTGCTGCTGCGTGGTGCCGCTTGCCTTCGTTGGCAATCCTCATACTCTTAGCTATAACGTCACTATACATGCTACTACTAACTTTCCTCGTTCGTCCATACTATCGGGGGCGACGCGGGTTCGGGTCGCCCCCTATTTCTATTCGGACTGGGCTTATGGCACAGGCCTTGACACCCCTTATAGTGGCTCTGGCCGGTAAGGTCAACATCATTACGTTCCTGACTGGTATTAGCCATGAAAAGCTCAACATACTACACCGATGGGCATCGTATATGTGCCTCTTTCTTAGTATTGTCCACACCATACCATTCATTGTGCAGCCTCTCCGCGATGGGGGTTATACGGCGCTTCGTGCTCAATATTACAAGCCTGGTGGTTATGAGGTACGTATTGACCTTAATTTCGTCCGAGGCGATGAGTTGCCGGGTCATTGCATTTTCTCCGTCAGGAAAGCTAAGACAATTGAGCAGTTCACGGGAACACCGCCCTTGGGAATGCTTGTTGGCCTCGTGGTGCTCTCTTTCTCCTGGATCCGGAATAGATGGTATACCTTCTTTTATCGGGTTCACATCCCTATGTATATCTCCTATCTCGGCTTGATGTTCTGGCATTCGGGCAACGAGGGGGATTCATGGACTTACCTCTGGGCCACTCTCGCTCTGTGGGTTGCCTCGGTCTTAGCGCGTCTATTTTACAAGTGGCAGACTTTCAACCCCCTGCGTCCCAAGTTCGCGGGATATAACGCCACAGCGCTGGAGTTAGAAGGCGGTTTGACCAAGCTCACGGTCCTTGCCCCCCTTGGCTTTCAATGGAATTCAGGGCAATTCTGCTATCTGAGAATCCCTAGTCTGTCAGCATTTGAGAACCATCCATATACCATCGCCAATATTCCCGAGAGTCAGGCCTCTGGAGGCGACAAAAGATCAGATTGCCACCCATTAGTATTCTATATCCGCGCCCATCGTGGTCTCACTCGCAATCTCCTGGAATTGGCAGACAGAGAGAGCGGGCGATCGATGGCAGTCCATATCGATGGGCCTTATGGTGGCCTGGTTGAACGCACGCTCCGTTTATATGATTCCTTGATATTTGTGGCAGGCGGAAGCGGAATCTCGGCGTGTCTGCCTCACATCATCTCAGCGGCACAGAGTATCCGGGCCGGAAATTCAAGGGCGAGACAAATACATCTTGTCTGGATGGTGCGACGACGGGAACATCTACAATGGATAACAAAGGAGCTCACCGACTTCATCAGATACGCAGATTGGATGCATTATCAGTTCTATATCACCGATAAGACTACAGTAGATCGAGTTGAGGGGGCGCGGGCGCCTGTTGCAACCCCGGAGTCCTCAGAGAAGTTGGAGTTAGGAGAAGCGACTACGACTGCAACGCTTGAAGGAGATGTCGACTATGGGCGCCCTGTTCTGGCCAACGTGATCAACCCGCTGCTGACCGGACGACGAGTTATTCTATTTGGTACGTGATAGCGATCGAGCACACTAAGGGTAGCTCCGAGCTAACAATCATTATTGCAGGATGTGGCCCGAGAAGCTTAAAGGTGGATTTATCGAACGTAGCCGCCGCAGCACAGAGGAAAGTAATAGCCGGCGAGGCCGACGCAATCAAACTCTATACCGAGATGTTTAGCTGGTAACTTCTTACTGGCAACCGTGATCATTTTCTCGGCTATGTTGCGGTGGCCGTTGCCTTTGTTTATGGCGAGGTGCGAGGACACTGATTCACAATTGTAGATGCACGATACCCTAATAGGAGCTACTGGCTTCCTGGTCCGTTATGAACATCACCGATTTATTTATCATGATAGCCAGCAATTCGTCTATACACTATGAGCGAAATGGCCCAAGGAGAAAGTACATATACCGATGATGGTGATGAGTTAAAATATAGATCTGGTCGATAGGAGACTGTATGTACACAATACCACGGCGTTTCGCTCCCGCCGAATGGCATTTCTTGGCTCTTCTCAAGTCGTCACTGAGCGAGTCACTTCGGTACATATGGAAGTAGTAAAGCTTGATAAGAGTATCTACCATATGCCGTTTAGCGCTAGAATCAATGATTAACCAGGGAGTCGTATATGCATAAGAGAAGCCATCATTGAGAAGTGAACTCTAGCAACTAGGCTGGCCGGGAGAATTCTCGCCATCCACACTGGTATCAGTCGGGATGTCGTTACCACCTTTGGAAGACTCGAGCTTGCCCGGGTATACGTCCTCCCTGATATCCGGGAGCGCCTTGCCCCAGTCGTTGTTGAGCATCGCGTCACGGAGCTCGGTAGAGGGGAACCCAAGGAATCCAACGAGATCGCCAAACTGCCCAAGCAAATAACACCCCATATTAGCCGGCAATTCCTCAGTTTAAGGCTATTGCGAATCAAACGCTCGTCAGTACTTACAAACCACTCCGCGGTATGATTCTCGATATTATCATCGTCCTCGTTAGCAAAGCGGAAATCGTGGGTGAGCCCGCCCTCCTGATGATACACGACCTTGGCATGGGTGTCCTGAAACCGCACGTCGGAAGCCGGTTTGACCTCGTAGTTGCCATGCTGCGATACTCCGACGTATGAAGGCATCTCATCGCCGTCCTTCACCCAGATCACAACGTGCTCCCAGTCGTTCTTGTGGCCCACGCCACACGACCCGTCGACCGTCTGGTCTTTCTCAAAGTAGTACCCGTACAAAAACCCGCACCATCCGTTATTGCACCGCGCCCGCGAGTACACGTTATTGTTCTGTAAGTCCGACAAGTCTCGGCAGTTCCCGTTTTTGGCACCGCCGCAGTTCAAGCCCGTCGCTAGGTTCCCATCTGCGTCAATCGCAGGGCTGTTGTAGCACCCGTCTGTGTCGAAGTCCATTGCTGTACAAGCAGTGAGATTAAGGCCAAAAAAGATACGACTACATGTGTTTATGCACCTATGTCGTCGGCTTTCCGAGTTGGGGGCTAGCTACCTGGTTGCCATTTCTTGTCCGCGTCCGTTGCGCAACCGGGAAGCGCCGTTGGCGGATCGCGCTTGAGAATCCGCTTAGCATCTGCGGATGCAACTGTCACGCTGACGAACAGGGAGAGTGTTGTAATGCTGCCTAGCAGGGCCTTCACGGATTGACACATTTTGATGATCTAGAGGCCTAAATATAAGGATAGTACGTATCATGAGGACGAGTCGTCGGATGGGGATACATATGATTTGCGCGTGGTCTCGTTTTGGCCGTATGGAGATTAGTTGTTCCCTCTGTAAATTTATCGATTTATCGAGATGTTGATGGGTCTGTGTTGTAATCCTGTAGGTATGAGAATCTCCAGCCCTGGAGATTCCGAGGCCCAAAATAAGAGTGCTCCATGTCATCTACGACTTACTCCATAAAGTATCGATGGGACATTGCATTGGAACCGTTTCGTAGCTTCTGATTTCATCCTAGTCGGTAGACCACTTTGGTAGATCAAATGAAAGGGGTCGACGATCACTTATTATACTCGCAGCGCCAAGGAGACTTAAGCAATTAATCTAGCCCAGTACGTATTAGCCCAAATACCTATGCGGAAGCTATATACCTACAGTATGCGCATTTGCTATTATTAGAATGTGGTGTGACTTCGCGACACGCTTCTTCACCGTCATGAACATCCTCAATAGGGAATTATCGCGCGTTCTAGATGTTTCTTCATTTGAGCTACGTAATGGGAAGTAACAGCTCTTTTGTCAAGAGGGCTATGCGGTTCTTTCACACCGCGAGAAAGCTCGACAGGATTAGAAATCACCTTCGA
Organism: Lasiodiplodia mahajangana; assembly: GCA_029590625.1. Lineage (NCBI taxonomy): Eukaryota > Fungi > Ascomycota > Dothideomycetes > Botryosphaeriales > Botryosphaeriaceae > Lasiodiplodia > Lasiodiplodia mahajangana. Next base: position 8,089 of record JAPUUL010000644.1, read on the forward strand.
GAGTTGAACTACACTCGGGACAGGCCTAGGAGCGTAGAACCGCCTTAAGACGCCCGAGTTTGCCTCAAGCGGGCAAGATCTGCGATGCATGTGAGACCGCTTAGAACCCGGGCATCAGGTGGATGTGGACCGACACGTGCTGCATTAACAAAACCAATGCGACAGAGGAAGCACAGCCGTGCATTACCTATTTGTCCGACGTCAAGCAGAACCGCGAGCGCGCTGGCCAGCACTAGCAGTTTCAAGCCCATTCATTTTATTGAGAATAATATCGTCTTGATTTTTGAAGGGAAAAAAAGAAAAAAAAAAAAAAAAGACGTAAAAACTATTAAAGTCTTTGTGAGCTTGAGCGCACCGTGGCCTGGATCTATAAACCATCACCCCGCATTTCCTTCAAGTCACCCTCTAGATATTACATCCTTTTTGACACGGTGTGGGCTATATCTATCCATCTTCCGCCGCCAAGGAGGCTGCCTTATCGATCATTTTTGATAGAATCTCAAACAAAGTGGCATGGGATGATTGTAAGTTCATTTGGGGTCCTCAGGACTCGTTGATAGGCAATGCAAGCAATGGAGAAGTAAGCAATTGCGCCTTCCTGTAACATTTAGCCAAGGACGAGGTATTGCCGCTGAAAACAAATTTATGGAATTCCAATCACGACATTGCCTCGACTCGACCCCGCAGCTAAAATATCGGGAGAAGCCGGAAGATTTTGGACTGTTGACTAGGGATGATAGATCATTCTTTGAGAGCTGTGTCTTAGGCCTTACCGAGCAAGCCAAAGCTCAGGCCTTTATAGGACTATGGGGTCCTTTCCCACCAGGGCTGTCATAGTCGGTCATCATGAACACAGAGGGCTTGTTAAGAGTTACCTCGAAGCGATCATCAGATCCCCAGATGAGTGATTTGAATGTGTATCAGTCGGAAGCATCATAGAAGAAAACATATTACATAGAGATAGAAATGCTGTTAATTTCTGGAAATTTGCCGAAATCCACATCAAGCCTTGCAAGAGGACGAACTGCGATAATATGTTTCTTTTTTCTGTTCTTTTTTTTAAAAAGAAAAAAAATAGAAACAAAAAAAATCAACTCATTAAGCAATATCATCATTCAGAGTAGACGTTTTACTGTGAAAATAAACAACCCGATCTCCATATCTTGTGTTTGGTGACCGGTCATCACTACACCGGGCCGGTTTTACAACATTCACCCAGTCTCCGGCACCATCCAGCGAAAGATGGTCGAAATAAAAACATTACTCAGTGCAATGAGATACCGTGGTTACGGCTCGATGAGAGTCACCTCTGCTAGGTACTCTCGGCATGCTAACCTACGGCAGAAGGTATCTCGCCTCAAGAGACTTATGCTCAAAATCGCTTGCAAAGGGCATCAACTGGCTTGTGCGTTCCCCCGCCTAAAGCCTTGCAGACGGTGTGACTCTTAGCATTATGTCGGATAGTGTCGCCAGCCTCGGCCGTACAATGGTTTCTCTTCGGGATTGGAGTAGTGGGTCGATACACGTGTGATTGCACGTACCGCACCTTAAAGATTAAGAACTTTCATAGTAATTCTGGAGACTTTGCCTCGGTGGCTTAAGATATTGTCACAGTGCGGGTGGTCCGACCTATTGGGTTAGATTGAGTATGACTTGAGCTTTTCTTATACAAATAGCTTAGTTCTCGTGTTAGGTTTCGTAGTTTTCGCAGATATCTCTTATGGAGGACACCAGGGGGCCTCCTCCATGAGGAACCTCACGATCTTTTCCCCCTTCCCTTGAATTAAAATCTCTGGAAGCGCCTTTGTCACAGCGGTCAGGTCTTCAGGTTGCGGGCCGTGTTGAATCACACGAGCCGTTTCAATATCCATGTGGGTGGGTCGCCCGCTCTGTCTTACAACCTAAAGATTTTGCAATGCCCCTTGCTTTACTCACTGGACCGGAACATTTCCTGCATCCAAAGGATAAATCAACCATTTAACCCCGCCTCAGAGATTTCTCCCCATCCCAACATACCGAATAGTCAAGCTCTTCCACAGGGCTGAGAGTCGATTCAATCAATTTGACGCACTTGTAGAGAGCTCTCAAAGTTGGTCACTTCTCAACATGACGCTTAGTCACATCAGTGCAGTGCAGTCCCCCGTTCCGATGATTAATCTGGGAGGAATCAGTTATACCACGGTCCCCTATGCCAATGTTAGTCTTTCGATATCTCATTCGTTCGTATTGCTAATAGCTTCTACGCACTAGGTCCAATTCGGATCTGGCAACAACAAAGTTGGAGCCGATACACACTCTAGATCTGGCCAAAGTGAATACAAACCCGTCGTAGTGGTCTCCGCAAATCGACTTTCGTTGGAAAACACCCTCCCCGATGTAATCGGGTCGTTCCTGGAGATAAATGACGACGTCTTCTCCTTGAAATTCCTTACGGATACTATAATAGTACAGGGAGAGTCGTCGGACTTGACTCGCGTACAAGAGCAATGGACCATGCCACCTCCCAACCCCATTACTGGCTCGTGGGTGCCTAGAACAGTTTTAACAATGACAAGCCCTGAACAGAATATTCCCGATGGCCCTTACTTTCTAAGCGAAGGGTGCCGACTCTCTCAAGCCTGGCGCTTATACCCAGACACACACGACAGCTTCACCACGGGATTTATTCCCTTGGAAACGTCCGAAGAGGGCAAAGAATCGTTCAAACCCCTCAACATTCTGTTAAAGAGCCTGTGGAAAGCGGTTGCAGTGCCAAGCCGACTTTATAACAAGAAGTCACCATCCAAGCCTCTGGCTGGGATGAGATTCAGCGTCAAGGACAACTTCAAGGTATCAGGCGTTCTAACGACGCAATCCAATCGAGCGTGGTGCGAGTTGTACGAGGGCAAGCCTGAGAATGAGACGGCAGCTTACGTGAGAAAGCTCATTGGACTCGGCGCTGTCTTCGTGGGAAAAACCAAGATGTCCACGTTCGCATCCGTTGAGGAAGCTACAGATCAATTCATCGATTTCCATGCTCCTTTTAACCCTAGAGCAGACGGATATCAGAACCCGTCGGGAAGTACGTTAGGTGGTGGGACGGGTCTTGCCGCGTATGATTGGCTTGATTACTCGGTTGGTACAGACAGTTAGTATTCTCTCACAGGATCTGCAGACACAACTTCTGAGCATGAATAGCCACTGGTAGTATTAGATGGCCCGCCGCATGGTGCGGGCTATTCGGACTTCGCACGACGTGGAAACAAGAAGCTATGGAGGGAGTTTATCCTGCCTGCCGGTAGGTCAAGCAAGTCAAGTCTGGATAAGGGAAACATTACGCTAATATGTTCAAGGTTTATGGATGCTGTAGGACTATTGGTAAGAAGCATTGACGCCATGCAGACTGTCGTGGATGAAAGTATATCTGATACGGGAACAACAGTCGCCGACCAGGCTGTGAGTGCTTTAGCATACGATCTTGTTTATCCCCTATACACGAGCGCGATAATAATGAAGTGCAGTTGCCAAAGGAGATCTTGTATCCTATAGACTTCTTCCCAATGGCAAATGCTGAGCAGCAAAAGCTAGTCGAACGTTTCGTAAGTGATCTTGAGTCATACCTAGGGGTTAAGGTAACTCGAATGAGCATTGCGGACCGCTGGGAGAAATGCCCACCAGTAGAAGCTGCCGGAAAGACAATACAGCAATTTATCGACAAGGTATTTCATAATTATCCGAAGTAAGTCCAAACTTAAGCTTACCTTTTTAGTCTGCTTATAATCCGTTCTACTACGACGGGTACAATGAATATGCAGCTTTCCGAAAGGAGTACGAGGGGAAATTCGGAAAGCCTGTATATGTCAGTCCATACATGCGGTGGAAATGGTATAAGATGTTCCCCCGCATTGCTTGGGCGAGTCATTAATCGCTCCCAGGGATCGTGGAGCCGAGGTTACCGAGGACATGAAGAACAAGTCCTTGGAAGATGTTGAAATCTACCGCCGATGGTTTAGAGAAACTATACTACGACCAGTAGGGAATGGAGGCACGTCGGCGATCATGGTTATGCCTTGTGGGAATAGCGTGCCCCAATATCGCGATGCTACACACGGGTGAGGACATATCCCGTCTCCCTACAGTTCACAGTTGGCTAAACGGTATTTAGACCTCCGGGGCCCATCGGGGCTTTCACGTTGAACTACATAGCCTCTATTCAAGGGCTACCACAATTCGTCGCCCCCAGTACGAACTAGGCTTCAAAAGAAGTGAAAATGGAATTCATGAGCTAATATTATATAGTTGGGAGCTTTCCATACGAATCTAGAGTGACTAAGACCACGGAACAACTTCCAGTTGTAGGAACGATCATCGGTGCAGCCGGTAAGGATGGCATCTTAACCGCAACATAAAGTCTATGTTTTAACTCGGAAGGTATATAGGCAGTGACGCAATGCTCGTCGATATCGTGAAAAGAGCGTTTGAGAAGAACAATCGCCCAAATACCGTTTCGACAGGCCGAATCATGTTTCCGGAAAATAACCATTAAACCGGATTACAAACTTAGGATTCCATGACAAGGGAGGGATTGGAGGGTCGGCAGAGCTATGCATATGCTAAGAACTGTGGTAAAATGCCTAATCAGATAGGAAATCTATTTAGTTATGCCAAAGAGTCAACAGAACGCTTATGACGCTGGATGATGATATTGACAGGCTACAACGCGCGCCGATGCTATTACCGTTCTCATATAATGAATTGCAAACAGTCAAGAATCCCTGACAACATCCGATTTTTGATGGTGTCATGGTATATGTAGTATTACAGCCCTGTTCCATGATGGACGGGGACCGGGTAAGTTTCGCAGTATATAATTTAGACACCATAGCCCCTTTTTTGCTCAGGAGCTCGCGTCCATTTCCATTTAATCGAATACGAACTTGTGTAGAAGTTCAACGATGGTGTAATTTAATTCATGTTCCGTCAATCTTGATCACACACCACATCTCGCGAAAAGTAGCTATTGTCAATGCTAAAAAGACGAAAACGCCCTCTTTTCATTCTCTTCATCATTTCAATACACCAGAACATGCGAAAGCCACGCAGTAGTTCTATTGCCAATTTATATACCATTATTCACTGCCCTCTGCCGGAATTTTATGGAAGATAACAACGATCGGAATCAAGGTGCACATAGTAAAGAGGATCATCTTATGGTTAATGCGAAAACAATACTATCTATTCAATCTAGGAGGCCGCTTTTCTAGAAGTTGGGTAGATAGAGACCTGACCTTATTATCCCGCTCACCGACATAAAAGCTAGAATATAAATTTATATGTGATGAGCCTTAGCATCGGTTGTGGGCATTGACCTTGTTAGAAGTTTCTGGAAGCTGAAAAGCCGCTTTACTCGCCGTCGGCAATCATTCGTCCAGACTAATACCGCTGTGTGGTAGAATAGAGTGAATGATACAGAGCCACTTGCCTCATAATAGTCATATGCTCTCCATAACCAACATTATCGTAGGTCGCGACTCACAAGATTAGGCTCCTATTAACCGGCCTCAAATTCCCTATTCTCCCGCATCATTTGCTCCATCAACAGTCGAAATCGGGCATCAATCTTGGGATTTCGGAAGGGCGGCCTTACGAGGGGCCTCACGGGGGCCTCAAAAACGCCTCGAGGGAGCCTCAGCGGGGTCGACTGCAACGTGGAGGCTGACTGCAATTGCTAGTTGCTTGGGCTGGTGTTGGGCTTGCTACGTTTTTCGCTCTAATTGGTGTACAGAATGTCTAAGCCCTGAAAGTGGATAAGTCGAATTATCGTGAATCGGGGTCGACTACAACGTCCTAATGCGGTCTGTCCTGTAATATCTGCCTCGCAACATGAACTCCATGCAGAACGGCTGGCGAAAATGCCAAGACGTTACGCATACCTAATGGAGAGTCACCGATGTTCCAAAAATCGATCGATGATTTAGGGTACTTTAGACGAAAACCTTATTGGTCGAATTGGGCTAGCTTTACTCCGTAAATGAGGGATAGTTATTGCTATTGGTTTAAGTCTGCTATAGACAAGGGGCGCATCCAACACTAGATTGAGTGATTGGCAACATTTGGGCACTTCACGGTCATAGCATAGGCTACGATGAGAGGGAAAACAACGGAATCAGTCATACATAGCCACTCAGAGGAGGGACGAAGAATTATTGTGTAACGCGATAACTCGCGCGTGGATATAAAAGGCAGTAGAATAACTATCATCCTGACTCTAGACACTTTGATCATCCGTCTTCCAGCACTACCCCCGAAGCTTCTGTCTAGAACTCGGCTACTATAATTTACCAATGCCATATTGCTCTCCTCTGAGGAGCTTCGCACCACCTTGTGGTGAAGATCAACCCGGCTTTATCTGGGATAGAGCCCTTACCTATCGCGTTCAGGTCGTCCGCACTATCATTCAGCGTCCTCTGCCGGTCCAAACCGCTAACGGGGGATGATAAGCCAACGCACGCCTGGCAACTAGGTGGAAGCCTTCAAAAGGAACGCGCATGCTTCGACGGCGGATTCAAACAGGTTAAGAAGGATAAGAAGGATCGCTAACCGAAACTCCACGCTCTTTTAAGACACGGCACACGGTGATCGAAGAGCAAGTCTAGCATGTCCCTGTGCCTCAACAGAAATATGAACTCTCCTCTGGCCAACTTACCTGATACCTAAGTACACATACGCCCTCCAATGGTTTCATGAGTGTTGTATCTACGCGGGTCGGGGGTCTGTATGGCAGGATCGAAATAGCGGTTCGCGGAACGGAATGGGATGCTGGCATCGCCTCAAGCTTATTAGCTTAAACCACGACAAGAAGTTTTGTACTCTATCTACTGTAATATGGGCGATCGGGAGGAAGGAAAGGAGGGATCGGTGGTCGGGGAGAGGTTGGCGTGTGCGCGCGTGGTTTGGGGGCCGACGGGGCCAATAATCGTCATTCATTGAGAAGAATAAAAAGGAAACCAGCATGATATCTCCTCAAACCCAATTGTAAATCGCTTTTTTCCTGTGAGCGCGTTTCCAAAGCCGCCGTCGCGTGTTGCCATAAAACACCGTTCCATAGAAGCCCAAAAGAGATAGTCTATCCCCAAATGCGGGGGAGATAATGCCACCCCAAAACCAAACAATGAAGTGAGACCTGCCCAGCAGTTTAAATAGACAACCAAAGAGAAACCCATGCTGTTTCCTAAAAGGGTCAGGGAAGACCCGGACGCGTAAAATGGCAGTCGGAGAAATGGTCGATAAAATGATCCTTGCCCGTAAACGTAGAACCGCATTTGCATTCGTATTCGGAATAAGGATGTTTTCCCCTGCAAGTTCGAAGGTGCCGCCGAAAATTATCCTTGCGTGTATCGATTTTCCCGCATCGACAGTGGTAAACAGGGTCGTCCTGAGTCTTATGCACGGTGTCAAGGTGGCGGTTCAGATCCTTCCTGTATTTAAAGGAATTGGGGCACATGGTGCACAGGAATGGCCGTGGTAAATCGGTTAGGGCGGGAGTCGGCGAAG
>JAPUUL010000645.1:0-15620 GCA_029590625.1 Lasiodiplodia mahajangana
TCGGCGTCGCGGCCGCAGCGCTCGCGGGTGAGGCGCACGGCATCGTGGAGCAGATCCCGCCCGACGCCCTGGCCGCGGTACTTGAGCTTCACGGTCCAGGCGCGGATGACGCCCCGGCCGCCACGGAGCAGCGAGGTCCGCGAGCGCCGTCTGCTGCCGCCGCCCGAGGCGTGCGCAGAGGATGGCGGGGGCTCGAGTCGCAGGACGAGGGCGCCGATCAGCTGCTTGCCGAAGTGCACGCCGAGGACCAGGTCCTGTTCCGAGGGCGAGGCGTTGGGCGACGAGGTGGGGCTCAGCCACGACCAGCGGAGCTCCTCTGCTGCTTGGATGTAANCCCCCCGTGACATACCGGATCCCCAGGAGGTAGGTCATGATTACTCCGCAGACCATCAACAGGGAAGTCCCGAGGTCCTCCCGGTACACCCACGCATATTGGTACGCGCCTGCTAGGGCGACCGCCAGGGGTGGGAGGAGAAACGGGTGAAATACCAGATAAGACGAGGCGGTTTGCCGTTGCTGCGCGATGGAGTCGGCGATTAGGCGCAGGGCGTCCTCTTTCTCGGTTTGGGTCTCGAGCACGCTTGTTGATAGCGGAGGGAGATCGTCCGGTACGTTGATTGCTGATGGCTCGATCGTCACAAGGGGCGAAGATGGTGGTGACGATAATGTTGTCGAGGATATAGGGTCCATTATAGGCGTTGATAAACCTGAGGAGCTAGCAACTAAGTTGGCTCGTAGGAAAATAAAAAATGCTAATCACAATTGTGTGCTATTAGTCTTCAGGTCGTTGAAATAACTTTATCTGATATGCGGCGGACTTGTATCGTAGATAAAGCCGAGGTTATATTGGAGCAATTGAGGTAGGTCATTCAGCTGGGCGATAAGTTTCTTCTCTCTCGACACGATGCAGAAGCTTAAAGCTGAAGGGCGTGAAGTATAAGGCGCGAGGAATAACGCGAGATAGTTGTTACATTCAAAAAGGAGGAAGAACTCTATTGGCTCCGTAATAATGTAAAAAGAAAAAAAAAGAATCGTTAGGACTTACCAGTGCTGGTCTTCAGACCCGGCACTGCGCTCACTCGTTGAATCATGGTATCATGGCGGCAATATGCGTTGAGATCTAGTTCGCGTACCACGTGGGCCATGTCGGCATAATGACTGGTAAGCCAGTCTAGCAGCGTCACGGTGTATACTATACAGTGCCGCAAGTGTGCGTGTGCCAGTGAGACCGGTCGGGTTGGGTTGTAGTGCACCAAAAACCCTTGGAATTTAATCAAAAATATCGTAGTATTGCAACTGGTATCCGAATTGCTGGAATTACCACACCAACAAGACAAGCAATCAGCGAGTCGGTCGGGACACCATAAATAGCCGCAAAGGACCCTGAAAAAAATAAGGTATTATAGACTCGGCGTCAAGCTGGGTAGGGGTCGTACGGGGGGTGATGGGCCTTTTTGTCGGTGCGTTCAACGCTGAGCAGGATGTATTTGATTTGAATAATACTAATAATGGGGGTATATGAGATGATAAATAATATAGAGAATTAGATAAAAAAGAGGGCGAAGACGGGACGAGAGGGAAAAGGAAGTTGGTCAAAACAGGATGATGATCGACGAGGAGGGTCCGTTGCCGTGGTTATATGGATGGTCTTGGGAATGGTGGTGGTGCTGCTACCGCTGCCGCTGCTGAGACGATCCTGCAGTATGATGATGCAAAAAGATAAACCCACGGATGCCGCTGATATGAACCCAGTCGCAGTGATACAAAACCAGCGATTTCCTGCCCCCCAGAGGCTGGGCAAGACAAGAGAACGGCGAGAAGGAGGGCGAGATAACCTCAGGGCTGGGTTAGGCCTAGCTATCTGCTAGATAAGAGCGACGTGGGAGCGAATAGGATGCCAACGTTTCGTACACCCAGTAGGGGCCGCCGTCACGGGTTGTTTCTTGGTTGTTGAAAAACTCTTCACTGGCTGCTTGGACGTCGGTCTCTGTGTCGCGTGAGACCGGGCGTTGAAGGATCGAATCAAACCGTCTTGTTTGCTCTCTAGTCCCGAGTCTCGATCGTTCTGCGGTTGCGGTTTTATCAAAAAAACACGCGAATTAAGCTCTAGTATAAACGCCTCACCCGGGACACTAGAGCGAACGGGCTTCAAGAAATTGTAAACATGTCAACGACGATTGCATCGATTCTACACTACAAGCAGAGCCGGTCCAGTCCAGTCCGCGCGGCCTGCCCCATCATCTATATACTCACGCGAGAGAATTCTGCAATTGCCAATTGCCTAGTCGACATCCTGGCTGTTGGGAATCCCAGGCTCCATGTCTTAACTGTTTCACTGCCGAAGGCGGGCAGAGATGGGGTTGGAGGGCTGCTTGGTAGCTAACCTAGGGTCCTCTGCTGGCCGTATTGGGGTGCTTGTTCTAGATAGTTTCATTGTCGATCTCCCCACGGCGTTGGTAGAATCTTGGTCAGGTAGGAGGGGTTTGCACACAGGCGATTTCTACCCGCCTCGGCCCCCTCTAGTTGTCGCAGAGCAGTAGATCCTGCCTCAAGTGCATCTTGGCTTCCCCATTCCTCCGTAGTCGTCCACACCATACGTGGTCGCGGGGTTGGAATGGTGAGATCCTGCTTGTGGATAATGCCACGACGGCAGCCAATTGCGAGGACTGGCTGTATCAACTTGAAACAACCATCCCAACACATGACAAGCGGCTGTGAAACAGCACCGACGTATGCGTAAGAACCAGCGCGCGAACCTACCCATCAGAACATCCCATCGCAGTGGAGAACCGGGATTGGGTCGTCGGTCTGGGCTGTGTCGGTCACAATATCTAGTTAGCATAGTGTTTACCAGTATCTAGCGTACTTGCGGCTAGCTGGGTAGCTAATCTAGTTACCTAGTCTAGCTACGTTACTTGGACTGGGTATTAACGAGTACCGGTATTGTCCTGAAGCGCGGTCCCGAAGGATGGGGACTGCGGCATCCGCATACGTACCACTCACCACTCTAGAAAGAAATAGGTAAGTAAGGGGGGATAGGGTTATCCAATCCAGCGAAGATGGCCCGTGTGCAAGCAACGCTCCAATGAATAGGAGGATCATGTATCTCTATCTATCAGGACATGCATCATGTCGTGATCACACTACCTAGATTCCTTCAGATAATGTCCTTGGCACCGTAGTCGCGTGCAGTCATCCCCTTATTTTCTTATCTCTTCGAGGTGCGGGAGTGCTCGTAGGGATTGGCTCATTTCACTGGGGTGAGAGCTACCGTTTTCTCCAAGATCTTTTCCCTCCTGTTGGTGAGTAATACTGAGAGGTTTATGAATAATACCTCGCGACGTACCCGACGATACTAGAAATGGATACCCAGATTAGTTATTTGCTGGGTCTCGATAATCCCATAGAATGGCGCAGGTAGGATTAGGACTACATATATATATCCCTATCCCCCTTGCCGGAACGAAAGAAACCTTCGACTTTGCTTCAACAACCGGGGTAACGTCGATCAACACGTGAGAAGTTAAACCAACTACCTCCCCACGCGTGGCTACTCATCTGCCGACGTCGTGATTCCTAGATGCCTACCTTATGTAGGTATTAGTGAGATGTGTAATGTGTGCTATGGAGCGTAGAGGCATGTAGGTAGTCGTAATACGCATAAGTATAGCCGACGTGGGGGGACTCCTTAAGGCTTAAGGCCTCTGTGCCTTTGTACTTACGAGTAAATGAAATGCCGTTCCATACGTGGCCCTTATCGATAACATCTGGGGTAGAGGTATGTCGATACATGGTACATGGTGCCTACTCCGTCCTATCTGGCGAATGCGTGTTTCAGGAAGTCCTACCTACCAAGCTTCATATACCTACGCTAGGTCCTTAACACTAAGAGGACGTCCTACTTAGATCGCCTAGCAACTTGTTCTATATGTAGGTCCCTAGTCCAAGTGAGCCCTATAGGGCAGACACTTCATCATGAACTGGGGAAGCTGCAGTAGAGGAGACAAGAGTGGCGCTCCCCAGCACGAACTATACGTTTCCGTTGTCTGTTGAGCCAAGCTCACCACACCATCAGCCACACGATGTTGGTCCCTACCCGCCCACTCATGCTTCCTCTCTTGAACCCTCTACTACCCTACTCTCACTTCCAGCCTGGTGTTTCTGGCCTCTGGCCTTATTCTTCATCTTCCATCGCCTGCCCCATTTGCAGAGANCCCCCAAACAGAAACTAGAATTGCACTGCTATTTTTATCTCTGCCTGTGCCAACTAGCATCTCCGCCGCCACGAGGCACACTGGCTCGATAACCAAGCTACATTTAAGAGCGCAGAAGCTCCCTCCATCTCGAGGTTTAGGGTATCTTCAGCTTCAGACTCCTTCGACGATCCACCGTCGGACGTTATTCCACTACGGGCTCCAAACTAGTGACTGCAATGAGGGTAAAAGATCATGAGTTTCACTTTCTGCATCATGCCTGCCAAGTCATGGTCTTCTCCGATGAGACAGCAACGGAGCACGCTCTTCCTCGACCCTCGACGGCGTGCAATACGTCCAAAGCCGAGTGATTCATTTTAGGACCGGGTGTCAATTTTACAGGTCGTCGAATAGCTTCGAGTTCTGCGCTCTCTGCTTTATTCGCTTCGGAACCACCAGTATGGAGACTGTCCGCTGTGATTGGTCAAAGCCCGAGTCCTGCAGTCAGCACTCGTTGCTGCAACTCAGCTCGGCGACAAGGCGCAATGGAGCGACCCTAGTCTGCCTTGTTGCCTACCCCTGTCCGCGTACCTCACCGAGTCGTCTTGGACCCCAACTCCACCAGCGTGCTCATCCTATGCATCATGGTGCGCGGCGAACGACTGTTGTAGGGCATTGCCGACCATAGCGCACGGGATCTATTACAGAGGTAGCCTGCTCACCAATGGTTGTGTTATTCGCTAGCCCACGGTCATTGCCGCGGGTCCTAGGGTCAATGTACAGGTACCATTCATCCATGTCCAAAGTCCTACATCATCCTCCAGACAGTAAATATCTACCTACTCCAGATCTTTAAGATAAAAGACATGGGTAGGTGGCGATCCAAATTGACCCGTAAGACCCTTTTCTCTTCCCAGGCGTAAGTCTGTGCTTTGTAATATTTATTTTCAACATGCAGCCAAAAGAGAGCCTTGACACTTCCAAGTCAAAACCCGTAGAACATGACTCTGTTGACACGGGCCCACGGCCGGGTCGGCCCTCTACTACGATATTGTCTAGGCCTTCACATACGACAAGACCATCACCCTCGAGCCCGCGATCCGAATCTCGCTCCCACGCCCCTATCTCATGCATGTAAGCTCGTTCATAAGCTCGTTACGACTTAGAAACGATCCTTAGAATACTAACGCGATCAGATCCCGAGAGAGCATATCAGGAGAAGATTGCGCCCGGCAGAGATTCATTGTATGGGCTGCGGTGGAACGAAATAGATCCGTCCACATGGCGGTAAGCGAGCGGCTGCGGTGTCCTCTTCTACTTTGTGGTGAACGTTTCGATGGACACGAAGAAATGCTTAGACATCTGACGCAATGCCGGCACCTTTCAACGGGCGAATACGTTTGCTATGAATGCATGAAAGTCGAGCGTTTCAACGACAAGAAATGTACATGCTGTTCCGGACAGCCTACGAAGAGAAGGCGCATTATCAACATGGCCAAACACTTCTTTTCGAACATCGGTGCTACTAAAGATCGAAGGGAAAATCCCACCCCCTCTGCTCACGTTGCTCAGTCCCAGCCACCAAGCTATGACTCTCTCGTCGTGGACATGCATGAACAGTATGACCCGGCCCACATACAGACGCCAGCGCGGCGAGAAGAAAGCGACGGTGAATGCGAACAATCGGAATCAAGTCCACCTCAGCTGGAGTTAAATGGTACAGAATTACTAGAGTTGGACTCAACACCATTGCTTCCCACGGTAGAGCTCGACGCCGTCAACTACGACGCCCACCCCATAAGTTCACGTACCGAGATAGGAGCAGCCTCTTTATCTCAAGCGCCCGCACTCGCGTCGGTATCACGAGCATCATGCCTTCCAACTGAACTTCAGTTAAATACAGAAGCGCCTAGTAATGAAAGACGACGGCCGTCTTTAGCCCTCAATACTCAAATCGACCATTGTAGGACGAAAATAAATGCGCCATACTTATCCCCAAGTTCATCGCTTCCATCCGGTTCGCACGGCATATCCCCGATTACTCCTTGGAGCGCAAGCTCTAAATCCTCAACTATATGGTCCGCAACCTATAGTCAAGGCTCTATGCTGGCTTCGCCGATAACACCCCTAAGCGCTAATACGCATCCGCTGGCACCGCAGGAAGACCTCGTGTTTAGTGCGGAAAAGGATATAGATATTTTTGCCTGCCCGAAAGATCCTTGCCACTATGCGCCAGGAGACGTACCGGAGCTACCTGGGGATAATCAGCTTTCTTCCGCGATACCTCAGCTACTACCAGATCCTTTCATGTTCTCGTGTCATCCACAAGATAGCTACTCGTGGCTATCTTCCATGGATACGGAAATCTCATTAAGTCCTTCTATCAACATGATGTTTACAGATCCGAACGCAAAAGCGGCTATTCCGCCGGAGTTTCTTGGGTCCCAAATTCCCAGTTCAGCAGCGAAGACATTCGTGGAGCAAGTATGGGACGCATTAGGTGAACACCTCTCTAACTCAGTATCCAAACTTGGCAGGATCCAGAATAACCCGCTCGCCGACACCCTACGAGTGCAGACACCAAGAACAGTGGCTTCGGCCGGCCTAGCGAGATTTAGGCGGGCTCTGAATCCTAACTACACCGCTCGATTGGATCCTTTCGAATATCTCTGCTTCGTCCACTTAATGTATTCCATTTCATTAGTGCTCCATGGTGACAACCTCATCGCCCTATCAAACAAGCTTTACGAGCAAGCCGTTGCTTACAGTGCGCTATTCGACGCAGCAAACCGCGATTACTATTACCAGATTGTAACGACTATCTGGCAACAGAATTCACGAGAGCCGCAACCGCAGGGGCGTTTTGGAGGCTCGACGAACAGGTCAACAGGTAACAAGGGCAAAGAGCCAGACTATCATACTGGCCAGCCAGCCATCGCAAACCCTGACCCTCTAATCACCGCTGGTCAAACTTTTTTGGATGGTTAGTAAAGTCGTGCTTTGATATGGTGTTTGAGATGCAGCTAACAAGAAGTAGAACTCGAGAGTATGATGATCAACGGTAACATCCAGCAACCTATCGAAGTCCTTAATTCAGAGCTTTGGTCCTCACACCTTGCTTCCAACCAGCCTAATTTACAAGGGCCCACGCCTCTTACACTTGCATCCACATACTTAGTCCAAGACCTATGCCGCAGATATCACGAATCTGAGAACTTTCTGCAAAAGCTGAAAGCGATTGGGCAGAATGCTCGGGCAGGATACTACGGCACAATTCGCAAGCTTGAGCTTGAGCTTGTACAAATAGGAAAGGTAAGGGAAACCTAAAATGTCGTCTATTGCATTTTAATACTAGACTTTGTATGAGTCTATTTTCCATGCTAACTGCGCTCGTGCCAAAGAACTATCTTCCGAAGAACGATTTTCAAGACCAGTACATCCTCCAAGTTCGCGAGCTTTGTGATCAGGTTTATGCCCAACCCGGAACTCGGCCACGAGTAGAATATCATCTGCTCGGCATATCACTCGTCGACAGCCTACTTCGAAGCATTGCTAGGGAGCCCCAGCACCCTCAAGAAGGGCATTCAGAGTACTCGTTAATGCCCCCCTACACATACGAAGACGAGTTCTTCCCAGACCTGAACAAACCGTTTGTATGGAGCTATCCAATAATCCCTGGCGCCCCCGTCAGTCCAGGAGGAGTAACAGATTTCGGTCCTCCATTGGATTTAACGGGGCTCCATTCTGTTACTTCAGATGCACGCCTGAGCACTGGTAGTCCAAACCCCTTACCCGTCAGGAGCGATGCCTCTGAGACTCCTAGCGAATATACAGTCTCACCAGCCCCTCTATCAGACGCATTGCCCGAAATTCCTCCTTCGACTTCCTACAGACCTACACCGCCAGCCCAACCTCAGGGCGAGGGGAGCGAGGCCCCGGGGCCTTCTACACTGGGTTCATCTGGGCCAAAAGTGGAGGCCAGTGAGCGCTGCGAGATTTGCGGATACAGGCCGAAAGGGGATCCCCAATGGTTCAAGGGGAGTATGGCAAAACACAAGAAGATGCAACATTCGACCAATCCGCCTATCATTTTTAAGTGCCCGTTCCCGGGCTGTAACTCGGAATATAAGAATCGGCGGGATAATTTACGGCAGCACCAAATCGAAAAAAATCATTTTGTCGGAGACGAAGCTTCACAGCGACCACTCAAGAGGAAAAGAACATAGAGGGAGGGGTGTATAATGGTTGTACACAGCCTTCGAATTATGCTTATATTCAAAATGACGCGCGGGCTCCGCGTCGGTACTTGGATTCAATACTTTTTATGATATATCCTAACGAGAGCTCATATTTATTCTATTGTGAGTTGCGCAACACATGAGAAATTCACCGCAGATACAAAAAAAATTGGGGTTTATTCTTTCATTTTGCCTAAAACTCCTCTGTTCAGTCCTTTTGATCATCTAGCGGACTTCATTACGTACGTATAAGGGACATAGAGGGCAACTAGAGATACCATGGGCATATAGATAGACGCGGGGAAATAGATGCGGCATGGCCAACGACCGGGCAATCGTCGCGGCTATGATGATGACGCAGCAGATAGAAATAATACTATGTACGCTGCAAAGCAGTTGACACGTCTGACCGGCGCCGTGCAATATTTGGTGGAACAGACGACTGATTGCACTACCGAGCAACAAGTGAACTGAGCCAAGCTGGTTGCACGACCGGTTCCATGTACCGATACATGGGGAAGCTAGCAGGGAACAGCCCCACCATATCATGACAAGACGCAGGATGAGTCTGGGATGATGGGGATGAGGATGCAACCTCGTCACGATTGTCTCCACTAATTCACCCTCGGTCGTACTCTTTTTCTCTGTGTCTCTTGTCAGGCTCACCGCCTCACTCGTCTCCCGTTTCCCATTACCAACCTATTCCAATCCGCCGTGGCTTCAGCCAAGCTCCTAGAAGAACATCGCAGGGAAACCGAAGGAGTATTCCGTGTGGGTGAGAAGAAAAACTGGAGCGGGATAAAAGAAGAGAGTCATACGAAAAGAGCCGCGACATATGTCTCACCTGCACTACTAGAAGGCCGCTACATTGGGAGCGAAAAAGTTCCTTGCATACTGTACGCAATACGGGAGGTACGGACGTATACGTACTACGCTGGCAAGTACCTCGAAAGAAAAGGAGACGGAAAAGGATGGTTGGGGTTCGAGCCAAGTCTTGGCCGGCGTTAGGGTTGGTACACTAGCCTGTGCAGGGCCTGTGGTGAGCTTCGTAGGGCTGGGAGCCCATTAGCCGCCCATGCCAACCACAGAATCATCCCTGTCCAGACCCTGTCCACTCCATCCGAATTGCGACGTTGGATGCGCTTGGTGGCCAGCCCTATGGGGCAGAAGGCATGGCGATGATCATTGATGGGCTGTCAGATTTGGAGGGGGGTAAATTATCTCATTTGGCGTTCGTCGAATCGTTCTCTCGGCTGCCCCCTCTCCCGTGTCTCGCTTGCCCACTTCTATTATTCCTACGTATATTAATATGTACACTAACCATAAACCAGCCCTCCTTTCGATATCAGAGAAACACGTGTTGTTATCTTCGTTGTTATTTTTTTGACGTGGAATCTGTTGTTATTATAGGGGGGAAGAGGGAGGAGGGGTTCGACATGCGAACATTGCATGAAAGGATTTTTTTTTTAGCACCGGTATGGGACTTTGAAATTCCGAGTGGGTTCCGGTGGTGCTCAGTAGATAGGTGTCTGTGATGAGGAGATCAACGGTTGGTACTACATCACATGCCACGTGTCTTATGCAGCGCATTGCTTAGGAAGACGTAGTTATGAGAGAATTTAGAATGTAGAGGCAGTGTTGGGCGGCTGTTTGTTTCATGCTCAGAGGCGTTTGGGAGGATCATTGGGTGGAGCCTGATCACGGGCATATATCAGAAGGGGCACAGCGCAGCTTGGAGATCGCTGACTTGAACGGGCATGTGGTGGAGCAGAGAATAGGTAGACAGATGGGTAGGCATTACATAGGAGGAATACGAAGGTGTGGTGACTGGGTATATTTGGTGCTGGGTAGGCGATGTAGTATAGCATACCTACTACATAGACTGACCTGCACTGGTATGCTATTGACGGCTGATGAAAATGCGACCCGATCCCCCGGAATGCTATGCGTTCCATTCCTCGCGGCTTTTACGATACGGGACTTCTTATTTCCCTCGCTCTCCGTACCTCCTACTAGTTAGCCACTCGGTACCCGGCCCACGCGCATGGTACAATGCATAGTACAATACATATATAGATAGGCAATGCAATTCCAAGCCCTCTAGCCAAAGGAGCATGGGGGGGGAGAAACGATCTCGTCAACCGTTAATTGGTCGCCTATTTGTCGACTATACGAGTCTCCGGCTCGTAGTTTATCAAATCATAAACACCTAGCCAGGGGGGGAAGGAGAATAAACATGCGCTCATGGCTGTCGGGAGAGGTTGAAAAAGGGCTGCAGAATCCGTGGGTGCCGAAGCATATGAAACTTAACGAATGTAGATCCTCGACATGGCGTCGTGCAAGACGCACCGAGGCAGAATTGAAACAAGACAACAGCGCCGTAATTCTGGTCGGCGATCCCGGTTGCGACCCTGACTGCGACCGGCCTGCTTACCGCAGTAACGTCTCTCTCTCTTCTGCTCCTTTGTGGCTTTACGGCTGTATGGTACAACGTCAGTATGTGTTATGTTAGTGCCGGGCTGCAGATTAGGCTACGCTACGCCTGTCATCTAGGCGTCGAGCATCTCATTTGACTAGATAGGAAATATTCTAGGTGCCAACCGTCCACGTGGAGGAGAGTTTTGATTATTCAGTAAACAGCCGTCATCTGTGCCTAGCATATGCTGTGCCGCCCAATACGCGGCGTCTTGTGATACTTACCCTTCTAGTGTATAATACATATCATGCCCTATGGGTGGGTGTGATGTAGGCGGTTTAGTTCTTACGTCTCGGAGATGGATTTCTAGCGCAAGGTAGGTGAGACTGATGGTTTGGAGACAGGCAAGTGTAGAGGTTGGATCGTAAGCTCTGCTTTATCATCGAGCTACTCACCACCATCTATGGCTCGATTTCCCCTCTCTTAATGATGAGACTGCTGACAGGATGCCAATCTCTCTCGGTGTCTTTGGAATCAACCTCCCAAGCATCATCTCCTAAATTAAGAGATCCTGGGGTATTTGTATGCCGACTCTATTCACACGCGCGTATTGAAGGAGAAGGGACCGGTCGCTGTTCATCTCCTGAGATGCATTATGTTAACGGATATCGGCTTGCTACTCGCTTTACAACTCCCCCTTAAATATTACCTTCATGCCGTCGTTCATACCAGCCGCGATTCATGCTACCTATAACGTTGGATACGGCACATCTTAGTGATCGATACGTCTCTGCGTCAATTCGCGCGAGCAGCATAAGGGGTACGCTTAATAGAAATGGCTTACCCCTGAAGTTGCGCATATTTCTATAGCAATTAAGGGATGGAACCCCGGTATTTAGCTTGGGCTAGCCTACAGCAATGCTCGAATGTAAAGGGGTCGATAGGCTGAGAAGCATCGAGGGTCAATAGGCTAGTGCTCTATAGCAAGAAGCCGGGTGCCAAAAGGGGGGGANGGGGGGGAGGTACTACTAGATAGCCTTATGATCTCAGCGTAATTTGTGATTCCGAGTGCGAACGTTTATGACATTGATGTTATTTACTCGATGTCATGGCTTTCAGGGCTTAGGAGCTTTCTCGGACGCACCTAGGACTGGTAATTCAACAAGGTTGCTGGAATACGTTCTGTCTATTACCAAGAGCTAGCTGTATCTTCGAGGACTGTATTCTCGTCTTTACTAACTGACTATGTGAGAAGCATTGACCTTGTATTCCCCATACTCTGCGGTAGAATCCAGAAGCGCGTAGCCGTATAGGTACATAGATGTTGATAGTGAGCCCGCGATGATACATCACGGCTACCATAGGCCCGGGAGTACTAAATTGATCAGTAACTGGCTCGAAAGGCTCGGAACAGGTGGTGTGATCGATTGTGTACCGATGAATGACTTATGGCCCTAGTTAGAAGGCCACCAATGACATAGTAACTAGGGGCTTCACTTAGTGGTGAATAGGTTGACGTGATACTTGTCATAAAAAAATAAGCCGGTCGAATGTCATCGCCAGTCTTGAAAGCGGTACGTCGACAAGGAGCTAGGCTCATGTAACCGGCCGCCAGGCTTTGCAGATGTTGTTTCGAATCATGATATTGAACAAATACATTTTCGATAGCCTGCCTTAATATTTGTAGGTCGTCCTTTTTGAACTTGTAGCGCAATGGGTTCGCAGAAGGTGACCGGAGACGAAGATACAATTTGGCGAAGGGGTACTAGCAGAGAAACGGTACGATCACCTTATGCCCAACATCCAGCCTAACTCCTGAAGGCCAGTTATAGTTATCAAGCCCGATTCGAGGGATATACGTGTCACTGTTTGCCCTGGTCGTGAAGTAGGTTTGTGAGAATCACAAGGCACGTACATGTGTGTACAGATAAATCCAAGCACCCGAGCCTCGAACCAGTTCGGGCATTTAAGACAATACATCAGGGAACCTTTCCTTCACGAATGACGCCAAGTCGTTCTACGCGGGTCTAAGCAGCCAACACAAAATGAGCGAGCGGTAAGCTGCTATCTATCTAAAGGTCAAACAACTACACAAGTTCTGCTAAAACCCACCGAGACAATGAACCAGAAACCCAAGTTGAATGCTGCTTCTATCTACTGAGTAGCTAGAAACTTTATTGCCGTATTTACACTACATAGGCGACGAAATATATGCAGGTATAAAACGGAAGCAGTCATTGAGATTGGCTGACTACTTCCTGTATCACACGATATTTTATGGCTAACAATAACATGGAGGACTTTGCAACTAGATAGACATCGAGTGATGGTTTTGGTGACATGCCGAAGTCGGCGACGGACAACGGAGATCGAGTCATGGGCTGGCCTGGATTCGCACGAGGCCGAATGTCTGAGTTATATCGACATTAAGTGGTGTCTCCTTCCCACCTCTGGCGCGTTGTTGTCTCTGCTGTTTTGTCGCACTTTACCATCTAACCGCTTTCCGAGACCAATAAAAGCCACTTGCCCACTCCATGATCCAATATGTGGCTGATTGTCCGGGGCTATGCTTCTTGGGTTGTTCTTGTATGCTAGCGAGAGAAGGCGGTTTGTGACGGCTGTTGTGTGTGACTCTTACTCTTGTCTGATGTTGTTGAGTATTGCTGTAGGCATAGATGTCATGTCTTTGAGACGGTGGCTGGAGGTCGGTCACCTTCAGTAGCGTACCTGTCCTGTTTTGTGACCTACCTACCTCGGTGAAGGGTGTTGTAGCAAGATAAGGCAAGTTGGTCGTACTACCGCGTAGACATCCTGGTACTTTGTAAAGGGTCTCTACCACATCCACTAATTCCGGCAGCACAACGTTGCTAGCTGGGGCTGTGATTGGCTTGTTGGTCTGACTATGGGGCTCTAAGCTGCAGAACGGTAGCAATCTCTACCAAAACTACCTGTCAACTCGAATGATACCAAAGAAAAAAAAAGATAACCTCGCATATAAATGATGGCGATACTCCATAGAAGTTCTTCACTCTTACCTTGTAGTTTCTACAGCTCTGTGTTGGTAGACACATATGTACAGCACATAACAATGGAGCTGTGGTGTAAATCTGGTGTAAACCAAAGTCTGAGCGACTATTCCGTAATACTCACCTGGGCATGCACTTGACAACTAGGTACCTATTTATAAGTAAGTAGGTAGCATTGAAGTAACCTCCTTACTCACCTAGCTTACTTGGAGACAGGTTGTCTAATTACCTAATATTGGGCTTGTGGATTGTTGGCTTTTCGGCTGCTTGGGTTTTGTATCGCACAAGAAAATTCTCTGCAAGATCTTTGTTAAAAGAATAACAAGAAGAAGCCCATCTCATTTCATGGTCGACCTATCATGGAACCCGATGGCAAGCTAGCAAACCCAACCTAATTATCTAGATGTTTGATACCCAATTAACGTCTGCCTGGGAACATTACAGTAAACGCACGTAAATACAACGCACCTGCATTTACAGGTGCTACCAGATATTTCAAATACATGGATACTCATGTATTTATTGTAGGTAATCCAATACATAGACACACGGTACACACATATCTATTCTTGTATGGATATATGTGTAGCATACTGTAACACATTTACAACGCATGTTTGTGTTTATTGCAGCAAAGAGAATTGAAGCTGCGTACCTACATATGTAGGTAGACTCAACCAGCTTGTGATAATGTAGGCAGACGGCCCAAAATATCCTAGCATACATATATGTACTTTAGGTAGTGTTTCGTGCGTACATTATGTACCTAGTAGCATCTTGTATGTATGTCCATATGTACTACAGCACGTTACATTAGGTACACACCTAACCTACGTACATGTAGTGTTGTATGGCATCTTTTCAGAATGTTCCCCTACTCGGGGTATCTACCTAAATTAGGTACATAGAATTAGGCAAGAGCTGCCGTTGCTGGGTAGGTATCAGCAGTCAAATTCTAGGTAGAATTCAAACTACAGGTAGGTACAGCTGTAGATAGGTACATATTTAGGAGTTATTATTAGTACTCTAAAGGGGCGTGTAGCAGCGGCGACCGACCCCACCTGCCACCGTGAAATGCCAGCTAGGAGGTACCTATGTAAGGTAAAACAGCCAGCTAAAACAGAACCTTGTGCTGCCTGTGTGCTTGGCTTGGCTTGGTTTAGCTGGCATGATCAGATCGCCCTACCAACCGGGCCAACCCAGGCCAACCTTGCCGCCCGCTCTAGAGTTCCAGACGAGCCAGATTCCAGAATTCCCACCCTTCTCTCTTTTTCAAACACACACCCACACCCACACCAGCAAGCCCGGAACCCCCCCATGGAGCTCTGGTCTTGTTGATCGATCGTGATATTTGCACACCCGCTAACCGCCATTCGCACCTTTCACCTCTGCCCAACCACCAGGGTCGCCAGTTGACATCACATCACGTCCATCGTCAAACCTTCCAATCCCACAACCAACTCGACCCTGCCGTTGTAGCTGCACGTCGTGTGTTGTGTGTCTTGGGGTCTGGCGTTTGTTCTTTTCCGCTTCTCTGCCTAGCTAGCGTCTCTGGGTGTTTGGTGATGTTTGCGTAGCTGCTTCTTTTTTATTATCATTGTTCTTTCTCTGCCTTACAGTACCACTGCCGCCGCCTCTTGTTCCCTGCTCCTCGCGTCATGTCGAGCCTCGGTCAGCCAGGCTCGAGCAACCATAGCCATGCAGGCCTGACCTTCCCTCA
Source organism: Lasiodiplodia mahajangana (assembly GCA_029590625.1). NCBI lineage: Eukaryota > Fungi > Ascomycota > Dothideomycetes > Botryosphaeriales > Botryosphaeriaceae > Lasiodiplodia > Lasiodiplodia mahajangana. The sequence continues at coordinate 15,594 of JAPUUL010000645.1, forward strand.
GGTTAACGGACTTCGACGCAGCTATCA
>JAPUUL010000646.1:0-15611 GCA_029590625.1 Lasiodiplodia mahajangana
GGTCTTTCGGAAAGGAGGCGCTGAAGGTCTGCATCAGCAACGACGTATGGCGGGAAGGGATCAGGCGCGAAAGTCGGCTTAGGAGCCGTGATTAGAACTCCGCCCATGAGAGTGGCAACGCCCTTGTCATTGTTGAGGAGGTCGCCTATGTTGTTCCCGCTCGTACGAGGGTCGGTGGAGGGATCGTACTTGGACCAAAGCGCCCGGGGTAAGCCACTGAGGTATTTATCGTACTGCCATCCGTCATCCGGCTTATTCACGCCATCTTGCTGGACCACCACTGTGACCGTTGAGTTCAAGGGGCTTGTGAGTTTCATCGGCGTACTATAAACGTCGTCGTGGGTGAGGATAGTGCTGCCCGCTGGATCATTCTTGACTGCGTTGATAGCCATCTTGCATTCGACAACGAAAGAAAAAGATCCCGCACGTACAGTCCACGGCTCATTCTGTTCGCGTTCGGGTTGATCTTGCGGGTTCAAAAGCCCCGATTGGGCTAGGAAATTGTGGCCCTCGTTCTTTGCTATTTTTACGTCTACTGGTTCCTGCGCCGCAGTGAGTCCGTCATCGGTTTCCTTCGCCATTGGAAGGCTGCCCTTCGCAAACGCAGAGAGCGACGTGCCTACCTGCGATTGCAGTACAAGTTGATAGAACTCTAGTAGAGTGACAGCCTCGTTGCGTGATACGTCGGAGCCGAAATTGATATCGAAACCAACGATCCAGAAGTCGACATGGACGCGACCCGCAATCGGGGGACCCCAGAGGTATAACCGCGCACCGATTTCGACAGAGATACGAATATGAATAAACCAGATGTCGATGCTAAAGCCGACGCCAACAGAAAGACCAGCTTGCATATTGAAGTAGAAAGGCTTGTAGTTGATGAGGAAGTCGGCAAACGCATCAAACCAGGCAGAAAGGGGCCCGGCGTAGAATGCGGCATGAAGATGGCCGCCGGCCATGCAGGATTTGGGAGTGATTGCGAAGTAAGCCTGACCAGATATGCTGAGGCCGCCACCTAGATTCCAGCTGATACCCAGGCGCGGTGGGTTCGGATAACCGACAGGTACGTTGAAGGCCTGATGGTAGCCGCCAAGGGTGAAGACGAACTGCCCAAGGAGGGACTTGTCGGCATGTGGCGCGTCGAACCACGAATAGAGACCGAAGCCACCTGTGAGGTGACAGTTAGGATCTAGGATATAAGAGCGTGGTGACAGCTGCGCATCGATCTTCAAGGTCCCGTAATCAAAGTCAGCGACAGCCGAGATGCCCAACTCGGCATGGGCTAGTTTAAAGCTCGACGCAGGCGTCGGGATATCAGCCGTAGCTATGGCAAAGATGCCTAACTTGATAGAGCTTCCAAACTGCACAACAACGACCGCATCGATCACTAGCATCTGGAAAGCGCCGACACCGAGGCCAACTGCCAGCCAGTATGTCTTATCGAGTGGTTTGAACCAACCACTACCACTTGGGTCGACAAGCTTTTGTAGGACTTCTAGGGCATTGTTACTGTTGCTGAGCGCCGAGCTTGCTATAAAGGGGAAATCATAAACTTCGTCAATTGTCGGGTAGCGCACGCTACTATTATAGCCGAACCCGCCGCAGAGGGACTTGATTTCTGCGAATCCGAGTGTTGCAAGCGGGCCATTAAGTTTAGCAAATATGAAGATGGAGGTAAACCCGGAACCGCCTGACACAGCCACGGTACCATAAAAGCCGGCGGCTTGGAACTGGTATGGTTGCCAACCTACGACCATACCGCCAGCGTAGTAGTCGAGAGTCCCAATGTTGCCGTGTTGCATGATGCCGGCAATGGACAAAGGTGGCTGATCATACGATGCTGCTAGACCGAGAACTGCAGAGGTAATAAATCAGCATGAGAGAGTGTAGGAATTGGGGGTTAGAAATTCTATATCAGGGGAAACCCGTTTCTCAAGAATTTGCCAAGGCAAGGAAACCAAGTTACACTTACTGGCCGGTGTGACGGAAGGGAGTTTGTCAAGCGCTGTAAAGTAGAATCCAAGACTAAAGCCTATGAGTGAGAAACCTAGAGGCCCAAGTTGAAAGGTGGCATCAAACATGACAACTATCATCTTATCCTTATACTTGAGACCGACATTGCTAATGGAGAGTGGACCAGTGATCTTCTTGTATGGTGCCTGGGCACTTGGCGAGCCGTCGTCAGTCTCGCCCTCCCTTGAGACCGTAGTTCCCGAGGCCGACGGCTTCATAAACTCGTAATCAAGCAGACATGAGCGCACGCCCGTGCTACTGTGAATAATCACGCCGAGGTGACATCCGGCTGCGAGCAACAGGTCTTTCGGGGTTTGCAGATCTGGCTTAATCTTGTCTTTGACAAGAATGGGATCGTTTGGAAGACCGTAGTTGAGTTCGTCGAGATCAAACCGTGTCAAACCAGTCCCCTTACCCGGCGCAGTGCCCTGCTGTGGCGGGTCTTGTACCCAGATGAAATAAAGTTCATCAAGGGGTTGGGTAAGCGAGCCGATCAACGGAAGCTCGAGCTGAATACCACTGAAGCCGCCGAGGGCAACTTTGATAAGCCTCTTAGAGGGTGTCTTAGCCCCCCAACTCATATTGTGCATCTGAAGAAAATCAATGCTATCGGGCATCAAAAGTCAGCAATTGCGATTGGGTTGAATGGCTGAACAAGAATTTGAGTGTATATAAAGAAAGTGGACTTAAAATTAGTTTGCAAGTAAGGAATGTCATAATAGGACGTACTGTACGTTGGCGATGTTCAGCTGTGCAAGGAAGAAGAAAGATGTGCTCTTCTTCACCACATCAATTCTGAAGGCGTCCTCATTATCGCTAACAAGCTGGGTATTGTAGATGAAATCAGGTAACTCAATATCTGAGCCAAGCGTGCCCTCCAATATCTCACCAACTGTAGCCAGATTGTCCTGTGGGTTTACCGCCGCCGAGAAGGTGAAGTCTCCGTTGATGTACTTAAAGTCAAGCTCAAGGCTAAGGCCAGCAATCAGCAGATCACCACTGATGGTGAACTCGCTTCCTGATGCCGTGCCACTAGCCCCTTTCGTATATTTATACTCAACGGTCAGGTCACTAATCTCAATGGAACTTAGAAGTGGGCCGATGTGGTCTTTAGAGTCGTCGTCAAAGAACTCGGCCAGAGTTGACGCGTACAGTCCAATTAGCGACGCCTTGAAATTCCATTCTCCGGTGGCCGAGTTGTAGCTTAATGAGCCCTGTAAGATGGCAGGCAATCCATCTTCCGAGTCTTGGCTTGGCTGAATGCCCGCGCTGACGAAAGCGTTCAACGCAAAGGACTTGCTTTGGCCCCAGTCGAAGGAGGCCTCAAGAGTCACCTCGCCCAGGTATGGCTGGGGGGCTGAGGACGGCGGTGGGGGGATAGCCATAACTGAGCACCGAATATCAAAGGAGCTCTGGGTTAGTGAGATGTAGGCAACTTTGATCTGGGAAGGCAGAGTCTCGGGGATGCTGTCCACCGTCTGCCCGGGAATCAGGGCTGCAATATCGATTGACTCAGCAGGGGACTTAGTAAGCGGCTGCAGGATTGTCCAGGTTTCCTGGTGAGGCAATAGATCCTGGTCCGCGGATAGATTGAACTCTTTGATTATAATCGCATTAGATATCTGACGTTTGCTAGGAGTATATGAATTGCTCACCATTCCATAACTGGCCCGTAAGCCTGCCAAACCCCCCTGTAATTCGGTCCCAAACGTATGAAATTAGAAAGACCACAGGGTTGGAATTAGAGGCGGTTCCAAAGTTTGCAGGAACCTCAATATCGATAGAGAACGACGATAGTTTTCTGTCATTTGGATCTTCGGTGTCCAGTGCAAGTTTCATCCTCCGTAGAATGGGGGTAGAAAATAGTTTCGTTCCGTTCTCATCTTTACTTAGGAGGTCGTCGATGAGCGACTCTAGTGTGTCGTCTCCAATTTGCGACGCAACCCACTTAATGATTCCCGTTAGTGAGTCTGTGGATTCAAACATGAATGTCAGGGACATGGAGTACTCCTTAATGTCGATGCCGACAGTTGCTGGGACTTCCGGGTCGTTTGAGCCGTCACCTTTGACGGAACATTTAACCTCGAAGGCAATAGACCCCTGAAACAGGGGTTCTTCTCCTTCCTGGGTCTCTACCAATATCATATCTTGGGAGTAGACAACATCCGTGCTGTTAATGGTGAAACCCTTCAATACAGTGCTGAGGATGGCTTGAAGAGAATCAGACCCGGTCGCTTGGAATTGTAGTCGCATAGCAATGCGTTTGCCAAAGGTTGCTGCTGGGTAATACCATAACGCATTACGTTTTGAGTCCCCTTGCTCAGGAATTGAAAGGCTCACAGTCACTGTGAATCGTATAGTCAGTGTCAATGGCTCTACAGCGTTATTAAGAGAAGGGTGTATGTTGTAAGTCTAGACTAGAATAACGGAGGTTCTCTTTGCGATTTAAGGGAGGAACTTAGTGACTTCAAATATTACTCACTGTCTAGTAGAACTTCTGGCATGTAATCAGTCATGCCAGAAGCTTCGCTATTGACATAGAGATCTCTAACGGTAATCCCTGAAATGGCAGCTGTTTCAAGGCCGAGAGTTAAGCTCTGCCCAGCAGTGTCAATTCCAGGTGGCGGTATCCTGCTACCTCCGTCTGGTGATGGGCCGAAGGTGAGTGAAAGCACGTCGCTGGATGAGCTGAATGCTAGCGGCCATGGTTGCGTGAACTGCAGCTCGAAGCTTTCAATCTTCCCTGTACTATCGGTCGTGATTGAGCCTGTCGCTGTCGAGTCGAATTGCTGAACCCAGTTAATAGTTATGTCGGTAGTAGCAAAGTCAGCAGTCGGGCTCGGCTGGTTTGACAAGATGATAACTTTGTCATCATTTAGATTTGCAACAAACAAATCTGTCGCGCTGCCCTCGGTTAGAACATAGACATTGTCACCAGGACTCTTCCCTGCGGAGCTCGCGTATATGTAATAGAGTTGGCTGTCCCCCATGGTTGGCCACTAGATGGACGGGTGAGTGTATATGCAATCGTAGTCTCTCGTGTTAGCCTAGTGTTTGCGCTGTGTCTATTTGTGTATTCGCCGGCTTTTAACGAAGGAAAGCCATCTACTGAGGCATCAATGTAATACCACTCTCGATTTCAAGTCGGGGATATGATTTTGAATGCGAGTTCAATAATGACTATGCTGTAACCCGTAGGCTAGTAATAGTCCCATAATTCAATGCAAATCAAAGTCTGAAATTCCGAGGGTGCTAGGTAGAGTGAGATAGGTAGAGAGGGTATACTAGGCAGACTAACATCGAGAGGCTATTCGAGGTAACTCTAGTCTTCGAATCTGTAGGTAAAAGTCCCTTACACCTACCATAAGCACAACCTCGGGATCCTATGATGCCTAGATTGGCGCCTCTACATTGTATCGGCGCGGGCAGTGTGTGCGTAGTGACTTGCCGTGAAGCTTGTGATATCTCGTTGATCCAAGTGGTGTAGTTTTGATTAATACATAAAATCGTACTAACAGATGAAACGCTTAATACGTTATAAGGGCTATATAGACCCAAATAATGAAAAGCAAGGGGTTGGATACATCCAATCGCGGTTAGCATCCCATGAATGTGGCCAATTCGGGAAATTAAGATATTACTCAGACACCTGAGCCGTTGGGGCTCTATTAAAAGCGGCGCATAGCTGGCTGCATAAGAGAACATAGCTATATCTAGCCGCATGCATATAGCCGGGGAGGGCGGTATCTGGATCTACTAATTCATCGCAAGCTAGGTCTCGACTCGGGAATCCCGACTTCAACGGTACTCCGCAGATGCAGTGTTCCTTTTGACGACATGGCCTCCTGCCCGCGTCGGTAAACACGCTCGAGGCCCAGAAGAACACGGGGTTATCGCCGGGGCGTGATTTGCCTCCTAAGAAACAGGCGCTGCAACCGCGCGACGATAACTTCACATGTCCTCTGCTGTTTGGTATGGGAAGGTGTGCACGGGAGAGCCGAGACGATCTGTTGTAGATCTAGAACCGTTCATGAGCCCGGCATGGATAGGCAGCCTGCATTACTACCCGGAGGCCGTGGGGGTAAGACCGAATTCACTGGCGGATCGGCATGAAGAGGAGTTGAGCTGACGATGCACAACGTCACGGGGGCACTGTCTCTACCACGCATCAGGCTCTGTCTCGCCTNGGGGGGAACTCTACATTCCGTTTTGTAACGGTAAATTCGCGGCCTCAAGGCAGTCAGTCGAATACGGAAATGGTCGATGGAAATCCATAAGGGGGACTGCTTTTGGTGCTCCCAAAGACCGAACTAGCTGTTGTCAAGACGATTCGCAGTAATACTCATATCCTTCAAACTTGGGATACTAGTGTTTACGAATATTCGCAGACCACAAGCCGGGCCACTGAGGGCGCTCATCCGTGTATAGCAAGCGACTATGTCAAGCATCCAGGATTTCGAGGCACTTCTCGTGCCGATGCAACTGAATACCTTTATCCTCAACCCAGCTGTCTGCGGCACGGGAGATGAAGGCGACACCACCGCCCATATCTCTCCTATCACTCAGCCTAACTATACCTTTCTACGTCTACAGAACTTTTTGATACAGAGTGATGTGCAGAATCATGTCGACCTGCACAACACCGCACCGGCCGAGGTCAACTCGCGTATGATGGATCTCGGTGCGCGGCCCAAGCCCCTACCTCTACGACATCGATATGGTGTCTATATTCATTGGATATTGCCGCGCTTCTACCGCTCTGGTGTGTCGTCTACGGAGACCGTTCCTGAGAGCCGACGACGGCGGGAGCGGCTTCGGCGGGGTGTGGGAGCAGCACCTTCGGACGATGAGCAGGGCACTAATATCACGCCTGATTTTGTTGAGCCGCCTACGCGCTGGGTCGGTAAGTCCTACCTGGAAATAATTACTTGATACTCTTCAGACTTTTGGCCTAGTCCAATAGTAATAACGAGAANCTACTCATGTTGCTATAATCAATGTCAGGAGAGGGACGGCTGACTCTAAACGCGGCAGTGTTACGCAAACTCGACCTAGACAGTATTCAACCTGAGGAAGCCAAGCCGGCCTTTGCAAATCGTGAAGTAAGTAACATCTAGACTCAGTCCATATAATTCCAGGGCACAAACAGAGTCCCTCTTTTTAACTTACTTCCATATCTCTAGAACTCTGCCCCCGCTATCTCAGCACTTAAGGCTATGCTTAAACAATGAGTGACTGACTCTATATTCTATAGTATGAGGGATGGGTATTGGAGAGTGATCATCTTTGGTCGCTTGACGACATTCCTCTTGATATGGATCTGCAGACGGACCTAGCACCGTTCGTCACTGGACATGCGGGCTCCGATATAAACATTGAGGAGCAGGCTGAGGTCTTCATCGGCCGCAAGACGCCGCTCGCTGATTGGACGCCTGATGACCCCAATTCTACCGCTCAACCACCGAGTATCAGTCTTCTGCGAAGCGGCAATCAACTGTTCGCCGATTTTCAGATGCACAACTCCAACGTTTTCAGTATCCTAGACAACTTTGAGTACTCAGATGACAATAACCAGACTCAGTATCTTTCTCACGCAAAGGCCAGCTACTACCTCTTAGGCTGGCATTGGAAAGACGACGCTGACCCTCTGTGGCGGTCGACTAGTGCGACACCGCACCAGGCTAGTCTGGATAGTCTTTTCATGAAGATGCAGGGTGTTACTCAGAGTCCTGATGATTGGAGTGGCTGGTTGGACCAGACGAGTCCGCTACGTGCATTTTGCCACGGTGCTATGTATAATGTGACTTGGGATGAGAACAACAAACCTGCTACAGTGCCAGCGGACCAGTATAATGCGCACATCAGCGACCCGACGCTCGCTGCCGTCTCTGTCGGAACCACGCCGATGGATGCACTGATATCCTACTGTCACGCTCGTAAAGGCCAAGGGGATATCGACAAGATAGAAGAGGATATACTTGCGCTGGAGTCTTTACTCCACGCCCGTGATGACGGTGTTGAGGCACAGCGCGAGGCGAAAGAGTAAGTATTGTCTGAGGCCTCTTGTCCTCGTTTCCTTTTCTTCCACTTTACGTTTTCAAAAGCCTTGTATTTCTCACAACATTTGCTTACTTCGGGTTTTGTACAGCACTGTTTATAACTGGGCGTTTAATCGCTCGCCTGGGGGATCGCATTTTCATTTTTCAGGGCCAGATGAGAGCGACAAACAGCCAGTCGAGCCAGCCAGGCCGGCAGTTCTCAAATTGCGCGAGCTAAACCAGACACAGAGTCTGCTAGATGGCTGCAGCACTGCTTTGAAGCAGTACCAATGGGATATGTTCTCGCTGTGGTGGAAGTTTATGAGTGATGTGGGCAATAAAGCTAGCAATGATGACGATCACGCCGCGGATTATAAAATACTAGTCGACGACCTATCCGCGCATATCAGTGGCCTGAAAAGCCGCATACAACAGCTGCAAGACAAGGTCGATAATCTTCTCAACCCGCAGGACGGCTCTGAGAACCTGTTAGCGACTGCAAAGGCGGCAAGTATGCCCGTCTTCTACCGCGCAAATGACCCTACAGTTCTCATTGGAGGGATTCCGTCTGGCTGGCCGCTTGATTATCTCGATAAAGTCGCCGTTCGCGCGCCGTTCCAGACGGTTCCGGCTGGAGATCCCTCCAGTTTGCCGGCAGCCCTCAGGGATTTCTCTACCCTTCTACAGAAGCAACTCCCAACTGTCCTCAAAACACCCGCTGATGCATTGATCACCGAATTTTATGTCCTTCTGCCCGAGAGCGATGGCCCTGGTACTGCCCCTGGAGAATTCTACCCTCAGTTTCACGACACCGTGACCTCAGACGGAAGTTGGCGCGACCAATGGGGAGACCGTCAGCCCTGGTTCCCCCTTTATGCCGAGTGGGAGGTGGAGTATACTCATATCCCCATCGATTATTGGAAGCTCGATGAACACACTGCGCGTCTGTCGGTGAACGAGACTGTGCGCTACGGCATCACTGTTCCCACGGTCGAGGGTCAGGAGCCGCCACCATTATGGGAAGCGCTGGCCACTGAACAGAAAGAGAAGGGCCTGGACACTCGAGTCTTGTCGGGCCGGGTGCTCATCTTGCCGCAGCCAAGCTTCTCATTGGGTGCTAAGATCACGCAGCTTTTTGATAACACCCCGCCGGATATTCTAGATCAGTATCTCTCAAAAGACGACCGCGATAATTTGCTTAATAATGTAGGCAAGCTGTCGTACTTGTCCTCACCACTCTCTGGGCTTGCCAATGCGTTGGTGACGTTGGCAGAAGGTAGCCACATTAAGCCCGAAAATAAGATTGTTGACGCCAACGGCGAGTCTAGTTCAGCTGTAAGTAATTTTTGGGCTCATTCTCATTGAATTTAGCGGCTTCGGGTGACAAAATGTGCGCGAGCATTTTGAGCTACGCCGTTTCGAAAATACCTTACTTTCACCGAAAACGAGAGACTCTAACTTGTACTTAGATTGCCGCGGCAGTGAACGAGGCTGCAGGGTTGACAGCGCCCAACATCGAGTTGATTCAGGGTGAATCGGCCTCCACGCCGTATGCAGCATTGGTCAACTTCCAGGATAGCGAGTGGTGCCCTTTTAAGCCTGTAACTCACGGACAATTCAGGTGCGTTTTCATCCCTAACACTCATGTAATGCCTTTACTAATTTTCTACAGGTTCCGCAAGCTCAATATCATCGATAAGTTTGGACAAGCTCTAGTTCCTATCGATCAAAACCCCCGCGTAGATGGTCCTCCCCCTTTGTACCCATGCATTAGTGACTTTTACGAGCCGCAAACTATCACGCTCGATGATGGCAAGGAGTACGCCAACACGGTGCTCCAGGATAATGCCGCACAATGCGAGTTTCTCCAGCTTCCACCCCAGGTAAATCAAAACGTGCGCCTAAATTCCAACTTTGTAAAGCGCATCGCCGACGACCCAGCCGACGGGACGAAACTCTTCAGTAGTCTAACAACCTCGGTCAACGACTTGGGACCAGCGACTTGGCGTCCAGCGTCCGAATGGGAGAACCCCATCTGGGGCTGGGTTATCACCAATTTCGCCGATTACGGTATCCAGCTGTTTCTCCCGGATGGTACGTTCTATCGCGAAGTCCGCTTCGGTGGTCCGCTGGGTACCCTGGCATCTCCGAAGTGGCTGCCATTCAGTCCTGACAAGGATACCCCTGAAACGCCAGAGACTCGTCAGCTTGATGCCCTCGTTGATAAACTTACCGATCCGCCTTATCTCAAAGGGTTTTGGTACATGATAACGACGGCACAGGAGAAATTGGCCGGCGCCCCCAATGCATATGCCCAGTTCCTTAACTCAATTGTCGGTAAACCGTTGGCTCTTGTCAACACGGGGTGGTCGCTCGAGCTTGACGCGCCACCCTCTGTGAACCAAAGCACTAAGAGCAAAGTGTCAGAGCCTGAAGTCGATTTGACAGCACCAGTGGATTCCGGAAGCGATAAGCCATTTTACCAGTTCCAAGTTCGCCTAGGAGACCGTGATGCCTCTTACGATGGACTTGTGGGTTACTTTGATACCACGGGCCCGGGCACTGATGAGCTTAATCTCGACTACATCAGGACGTTCTTCGCACCAGAAAGCGGGGAAATGGTACCCCTGAAACCTTTGAACACTAAGGAATATCCTCTCTTCACGCCTTTCTGGGAGCCTCCCTATCCGACAGATGCGCCTTATGATGATTCCACCCGTCAAATCGAGCCAGTAGACTTTGACGACAGGCGCAACGCGCGAATGTCGGTATTTGGCGCCATCATTGATCCCTTCACGCCTGTACACGCATACTCCTCTGTTCTGCCGTCTTCCGAGCTACTGCTACCTACATGGACTTGGCAGAAGGCAATGAACACAATGACCGCCTTTTTCTATGCTGGGCCCCTTACAGTGCCACTCAATGATGTGCCCGAGTACGACAAGACTCAAAAGCTGACTACGGAAAATGCAAGAGATATTCCCAGGCGAGACTTGCCCTTGCCAGCACTCTCTGCTGGCGACTGGAGCTGGTTTGAACCGTACGCCGTTGAAGAGGAGGGGGAAGACGCCGTGTTCAATCCCTTCGGAATTGAGAAGCGAGGCGACTTGACGAAGCCTGGCTTCCAAGATGGGCCGTATACGGCCATTGAGGGCTTCTTGCAGCTCAGGAATCCCATAATGATGGCTAAGGAGAGCACTTCTTGAATTAGCTGTAGGAAGTAAATCCGTGGTAGAATGAATTGTAGATGGGGAGACTACTGGGCGCATGAAATTCACATGCACTACACTCATTATCATCTTGCTTGGAAGGAATTTAAATGGGAAATATCGGTTTAATCCCATCAATTAAGGAAATCGTATTAAATTTTGTTGCTGAGATTTCGGTGAAGTGATGGAGCAGAAGTAGCGTCTTAAAAGGGGTATCCGTACTTACCTCTACACAGTTGCGCCGGTATAACTTTCTTTTCTTCCTTACTCAATGTACTTAAGATAGGAAGCATGATTTGGAATTGACAATGGCTCGTTAAAAAATGCAGCATCATGAGGTACCTCAAACTAAAACCAACACAATGGAGGTGACTTTAGAGGGAGTAAAATCTTGTTCATATGGAAACTTAGGATCACCATGTGAGGTACCAATGTCGATTTCGGTGATCAGGTGAGCGAAAGAGTGAAAGCGAAAGTCAATTAAGCGATTGTTAAACTACGACCCATCCCTCTCAACTGCAGTCTCATGTAGTAAAATCAGGCCTTCAAAACAATTCTCATAATACTACCGCGTAATTACTAGTCAGGTAATTCCTTAAGCAGCAATCTTTAAACTAAGCTAATTGATAGGATCTCGGATGTGTTGGAAGTCGCTTGTAGCCTTGATCTTGGCTCCGCCAAAGTCCTTGGGAATGTAGAATAGGTGATTGAAACCATTGGCTTGCACAACTGCCATTTTACTGAACTCGGAAATCTTGGGCGCACCGGCGATAGGCGTCGCTGCTGCGGCCCAGCCATACTGATCTTTGGTGATGCGCAAAACAGAGAGGTCCTGATCGTTATAATAGAGATATGTCTTCTTGGTAGCTGTCGAGTATGCTACCGCCACGGCTGGGTTTTTTGGTATAGTCGAGCTAGGGATATTGAAGACTATTACCCACCATGATTAGTTCTCCTCCAATGAGGATCATCGCGAAATTAAATGCTCTTCTCACCTTGCTTGTCTTCGACAATATACTCGAGAAGGCCGCCGCCTTCGTAGATGACGTGTCGTTTCCCTTCATCTTCATGGTAGAAGGCGGCTAGTGAGGCGTTGGGCGCTACATTTTGAATCGTGTTCTGCATATCCAGCGAGTCAATAGTTGCGATATTGAGCGGGCAACATAGACGTTGTTAGAAAATGTGAAAGTTGGCTAGCTCCAAGGTCTCCCTAGTGGACAAACTACTGATTTTTCTACTTGAGGGAATGGGAATTCAAAGAAATACTGGGATCGCTTACATTCTGTGTGCTCAGTGTTTTGAGGTCCAGTTCCTTGAGGATTCTATCACTTGAAGATTCGCCGCTATAATAGGTATTTATTCAGTAATCCATATTACGGTAATAGGGTCGTATGTAGGAATCCCCGACAAAACGGCATGAAGAAGGGGGGCAGCGAGAATATAAGGGGCCAAGTAAAACATACCTGAGATGATACAACCATCCGTTATTGCCGTCTGGCGTTACGCACAAGGCAACGTTAGTGTTCTCCAACGTCGTCGATGAGAGCTTCTGATAGATTGGAGATACCAGGGAAATCTGGTTCACCGTCTGAGTCGCGCCGGGATCAAGCCTCGGTGTTGTCACAGCTGCGACGTAGTTTAGCCCGCGGTAAGTCGCCGCCGCAATAGACGATGGATTGAGAATATAGCCATTGTAGTCATCATCGTCAGGCTCCCATATATCATTCGCCTGGTCGTCTGTAGAGGTACCCGATTGGATCGCGAGGCCGAGCTGAGCTTTGCCCGTATTGAAGAAGAGCTGGATGCTTTTGTCATCTGCGATGGCCTTATTCACGACGGCAGCGAGAGCGGCCATGATGGTATCGGGGTCACAAAAGAGGTAGTAGAGTAACTGTGTTCAAAGAGAGTTCGTCGCATCTAGCTATTGCTCAGCTAGATGAATATGAAATTGCTAACTAGGGTAGCACCGGTTGTGAGATTCAGTTGAACTAAATGAGGCGAGAGAGGTTTACTGCAATGGCTCGAGATGCTTAGGCTCTTGATAAGCCTGTCCCGATTTTAATCAATTTCCCAATATCATTTATTCTATCATATACCAAGGGCCTCGGGTCGAGATACCAGATGTAGCGTGGGTGATACGGTCATTCTTCCATTACGGTGGCCATCTCAATACGGTGGCAATACACATGCGGTCCGTATCATATCAATTAGTCAGTCACATAATTCTTTCGCATTGAGGTCATCGTCTCCGTCCATTGTGTCAAAGCAGCGATTAACAAATCATGGCCACACGATTGCACCGGCCGGCCCCCCAACCCATGTTTCGTTCACGAGTGAGCTGAAACTACTAAAATGGCTGACTACATGCCAAGAGCTGCACCTCTATCAGTATACACGTACAGAAAACAGGCTGTGATACAGCCAATCATCTAATATCGTCTCGACACCCCGCAAACGTCCGCCCGTGAGAGACGTCGTGCCGCTCGTAATAGTTGCATCACGGCTAAGTGCTTCACCCCCGAAGCAGACACAACGTCAAGCGATCTCAGCGTGGTCGATTACGCGCTTTTGATCGTCAATTCGGATCCGACAGATTATCGTTCTCGACGTCACAGTTCTATCACCAGTTTCCACGCCCTGGAGTGTCTGCATTGAGTCCTGTCCTCCGAACATGGTCATGATATCAAGATACCAGTGTTGGAGTACAGCCTCATTTGTTGCAAAGTCTCGCCAGAAGATATCATGGCTTCCGGGGGTTATAGAGATATTCTAGAATACCCTCATGCTTGTTAAAGATATACACAATCTACCGGCACTTAAAGGCACTACACAATGCCAAACATACTTGATATTCTTAGCGGTTCAGAACTAAAAGTGCGTTGTCCAAAACTTCATCATCATGGGTATCTTCCCCGGCGGCAAGAGCACACGCATCAACTCTCCTCGCCATCTCACCCTTCGGCACTCGCGACGTGTCGCCACTGCGTATCGTCGTGAGGTCCTACGGCTAGCCGGCGTAGTTGACGATGCCGAAGATGAGATTGATCCACTGCCCCCCCGGGCAACAGCAGCTCAACTCATACTGGGCTCCGGGGCTCCAGGCTGGTCCGAAACACAACATCAACGTGACGCAGAGTATCTCAGCACCGACGGGCGAAACACTCTCGCTTGAAGCTGAGCAGTCCTTTTTCGTAGATGCCCCTCAGTTTTCCCTTCCGGAGGGTAGCATCCACTCGACGTATCCTCCTTCAGGCTACTCCGATACGAATCGGATTCTCCCCCATGTAGTTCTAACAGACCCTCACTTACCATGGGAGAGGCTCGGAAGCCCCAGCCAAGGCACCAATTTCGAGCTACGGATGAAGATGAAGGCGCTGGCAGCAGGGGCCGCGGGAGATGCTGTACGCAACCGAGTTCCGTGGCTTGTCATGTTCTCCTTCTCGCAGGATGAGCTACGCCTATTGCCTGAAGACTTAGATGGGCCAAATAGCATCTTCCGCAACACCAGTGACGGCGTCACGAAGCCCGTCAAACAGTCGGCAACTATGACAGTCAACACGAGCATAGACGACCTCTGGAAGCTGACATCTGACGTGACAACACCCGTGACGGCGAATCTCGGACCGGACAGTATGAAAGATAGCCGAGGCGATTTTATTTTTGTCAAGCCGGATCTTTTCACCAACCTCTTTCTCGGGAGCGATTCCAACGGCAACCCCTCCAAGGGGTCTAGTCCCAACACGCTCCAGTACCAATACCTAGCCCATGTCCGCAAGATCAACGGGCAAGGTATGGCACTAGCGGGCGTCGAGGATACAGCCGTGTTCAGCATTGTCGTCGGCAACCGGGCCGGCACTCTCGACAACGAGACACCAACAACTATGTGCGCACACCTCGTATCTATCGAGGGCATCGAGAATATGGCGTGGCCGAGCTCTAGCCACCGGTATGTGGCGCTTTGTTCGCTGCATAGCTGGAATTACACAGTCTTGCCCGCGAACACTCTCAACGTGCCAGATGCGTTTGAACAGCTGGGCAGTACTCTTGACGTTCTCCGCGCGCCAGAGGAGACCATACAGCCGCTAAGGACCTCAGGTGATAAACTCCAGCAGTTGGTCGCGAAACGGCTCGACGACGGATATTCTCTTGTACGATATCGTACGCAGACAGGCGAGTCGACCGTCGCTTTCTACCGCGGACCCTTTACTCCGTCGTATGTGCCGGCGCTCGAAAACTTGACTCAGAGCTCGAATTCCGGCGTCGACCTCCAAGTACTCGACAAGCAGCTTGGCATCATGGATGTCACGTACTCGGTGGCCTGGCAGGTCGGCCGCACCTTGGCCCTCGGTAA
>JAPUUL010000647.1:0-15575 GCA_029590625.1 Lasiodiplodia mahajangana
CCGAAGCCGGGGATGGAGTAGATGCTCGGCATGTTCGAGATATCCAGCAGGCCCTCGGAGCACACACCGGAGAGGAAGAGGAGACCGCAGTGGTAATGGCGGTGGCACCGGAATCCGGATCCGAATCCGCGGCAACGAAGACGACATATGCAGATGTCAAGAACTCCTCACTCCTTAGGCCTCGCTGGCAAGCAAAGGAGGACGCGAGACGTCTTGCCCTGAAAGGGTGGGTCCGGAATGTAGGGGATGAGAACTTCGTGCTTTGAATACCACGGGTACCTTGATACTTACTCTATACGACGGAAAGATGAAATATGTGTTTAGCTACGAGTATATTTAGGAAGCCCACCCAAGGGATCTCTCCGCTTCCAAGTCCCGTGCATAATATTATTATCCATAGCCCATCGATTCACATATATTTATAGTCGCCCATTTACTCACCTGTACAAGACCGAGAACTACATAATCAACAGTATGCAGCAGCCCAACCGCGTGACGTTTTTTTTTTCTTGACTTCCATACCTAGTACAAGTGACGGCTTCAACTCAGCTGCTAATCTACTATGCAAGGGCCTCATCATTGATCCGTATATGTCCGTAGGTCGGCATAAACAATAAGAATACGTTAGAGATTCCCAGGAGTACAAATAATGGCAACAAGGTCTCAGACTTTATGCACAGAGTCGCCTTTTTTGTGTCGATTTTTTTTTTCTTTCTGTCATGAGTGATGGTGATGACAGGCAGATATCTACCGGACCCTAATAGTAGATAACCGCCGTCATCAACCACCAGCTTGAAGAGCTACCCCAAACGAAGAACATTGGCCAACTATCGACAATGATGGAAAACCCTTACTCCCGTCTTTGAAAAAAGCCAGAACAGGCTTGCTAAGTTCCCTTTTACCCCTATACATCCATTTATTCCTATTTTGATAACAGGGGCAAAAAGAGGAGAGAAAAGAGAAGAGATGGGGGGAAGTGATGTCCCATGTCTTCTCTGCATCGGACTCCGAGGTCAAATGCTAATTACGGGGCTTTCATTGCAATCCCAGTTTCTTGTGTCGTCCTTTTCCATCGATCCGTCCATGCATCCCGTTCATTTCCGCGCCGAGTGTCACGATACTGTGCCATGTTCTCGTGAAGTCATGACATGGGGAGGTAGTCAACCCATGCTACGGGGAGCCCGTCATTATGGAGGCGGTTTTATTCGACCTTGCTCTCGAAGTTCTCGCCGGCGACCAGATCGGGGATGTCATCGTCATCAGCGTCAGCATCCTTGGCGTCCTTGGTCATGCTCTGGTAGCTCTCGGCAAGCTTGCGGAGAGAGGCAAGAGAGTCAGGGCCGAGCTGGTTGAGGATACCAGGTACCAGCTCAGTCAGCTCCTTGTCCTCACCAGCACCGTAGATGGCGAAGGTGTTGGAGGGGACGGCGGCATGGACTAAACAATGATATTAGTACAGGCTGATCTATCTATCCTGATGCAGGGTGGGCGAATGGGTTGTGCATGTATATATTTACGTCTTTGCCCCCGTGGCATATATGCATGCCATTGTGCGTGTGCATGTGTATGTTTATGTAAGAGTATGAGAATAGATGATGAGATGCGATATGGGGAAGAGAGATAAACAACATGAACCACAACCACAACCACGGCNAAAAAAAAAGTGAGGTTAAGGAGTATTATGATTCGACAGATCAGGTGCGACGTACCCTTGGGAGCAGAGAAGTGGATGACGTTGCCATCGCTCTTGAACATGTTGACCTCCTCAATGGCCTGGATGGGCTGGGTGTTCAGCTTCTTGAGGGTGGCCTGCAGCTTCTTGTCGTCGTTGGCGCTGCGGGGGACATTGCGCTTCTGCTTGTGTCTGGGCGTACCCTTTCCACCTATAGAAAACCAAAAAAGAACCCCATCAGTCAGCCTTGTCACTTCATTTGCCGGTGTCGGATCCAATCCGAGGCTCTCACGGAGGGGAGTGCATGGCATGGCATGGTATGGCGTGCATGGGTTGGAATGGGATGCGAGCGAGGGAACGAACAACGGACTACATACCAGTTCGGGCGGGGGCGGCACCACCAAACTTCTTCTTAAGTAGCTCTTGAATGTCGGCCATGTTGTCGGACAAGGTTGTGTCGAGGTGGTATGAGGACGGTTTGAGGAGGGGTGGCGGGGAGAGTAGACGGACGGAGTTCTATATAGAAATATGAATTAATTAATGAGAATGAATGAATTAGTCAGGCAAGCAAGTAGCTAGCTGCTAAGTCTTGGCTTGGCCAGGTGCACGTTGACTTAGGGAGGGGCGTATGGTAGTAAGATGCAGGTGTAGGGCGTCTGTTTCTCGGGATTGGGAGGGCAGCAGCAGAAGGGCGACTCGACTTACCTCGAGGATGGCGAGAGCGTGCGGTCTATTTGCGAAGGAGTCGTCGTTGGTGGTCGGGGATTATTCAATCGTCTCGATTCAAGTCCGCAGTGGGTGCGCCAGGTAGGTGTGTTGGGCTGGTCCGCGGCAGAAAATTGGATGTGCGTCGCCAAGACTTTTTTTCCAGCGCTTCGCCAAAGGAGAAACCCTCTTCCGCCGCCCTGTCAGTCCCCATTGTCCCCATTCCAGCACTTGCCGCCCACCAAAGCTCCCCCTCCATGCCCTCCATGTTGCCCCATGTGCTCTTACCTAAGGCAGACCTTTCTGCTGTAGCTCTAGCCCCACCCGTGTCCTAAACCCCGCCATGCCGTAGCTCCCCACTAAAATACGTAGAGGTCTTGATGAAAACGTTCATAATCGTCTAAAGGCATATATTCCAATTTTATGTGATATGGCTCTTATATGCGTTTCTGGTTAGAGAGCAGCACCCATCAATACTCTAGATAGAGGTTTAGGTAGGTGAGTCTTCAACCACGCGAAGTATGTTGAACATGTTTTCGGTTTAATGTGCCTCATCTACCACGTGAATTTCAGTAGCAAGTTTAGAATATCTCTCTCCTACCACCTGGATCTGCACTAGAGGCCGTTCAACCCGGGACCACAGATGTCTCGGTATCGCTTCGTCCGTCATCAACCATTCCTTCTCCCATCTAAAACACAGTCGCGATATCCGCCAAACCCCCCAGAGCCCCAATAGCGAACGTTGCCGACCTTTTCGGTAAATCCTCGACTAGTGGCGATCTGCTCCCCAACAGCAAGCAAGCTAGAAATCTCTCGAGTAATTGATATCTCTCATCTGTTCATCAGATCCTCTAATGCGTCCATACCCGTCTCCATTTCCTCCAGCACGATTATATCCTCATCGTCTTCTAGCTGATATGGATATGGTTGTTGTAGCTGACCCACGTCTCTAATACCCAATTCCTCAGTCATCATCTTTTCCAGTGCATCCATCCCAGTCTCTACTTCGTCTAGAACAAGAAGTTCCTCATCCGGCTGAGCAGGCTCAGTAGAAGGAGTAGGGAGAGAGGGAGAAGTTCTTCCTCCCACAAAGTCCCCTTCGTCATCCATATCCTCTAGTTTGGGGGCAAAGACACCAAGACCAAGCAGCCGCTCATACTCCTCCTCATCATCCTCACCTCCGTCCACGAAAGCACCCGCTGTGACCTCCGGGAAGCTGTTCAGTTGGTAGTCCTCCTCAAGATTGGCAATCCGGCCAAGCTCCTGCTCGAATACCCAAGGAAAACTAATAAACGGCATCGACTGGTCTACGGTGAGTCTACCTCTTGCTTTGTAGATCGCCACCTGGACCGCTTCCCACGTAACATGGTAAGCAGCTGCGATGAATGGGTAGAGCACCTTCGGCTCACGCGACCCCGCCACACGGATGCACGCATTTCGGAAGCGTTCGCGATGGTTCGCTATGATAGGGCCCATCGTCTCTTGCATCTTGTAGTCGCTGCCAACGCGTGGCTTGGTTAAGACAAAAGTGCTCCAGACCTCGAACTCGGTACCAAGCTCGCGTTGGTTCATGATCTGTCTCAATGCCCGATCATGCTGGGCCTTGATGATTCTCGCCTTTCTCAGCAGGTCATCCGTCAGCTCGTATCGGCGCAGGATACGCTCGTCGAATGCACTATTGTAATTAGGGTGGAATTCCACTTTTTTAACTACATCGTAGAGTTGCCCAAGTATCTTCCGGGAGTGATAGGATCTGCCGGGCTTTTCCATGAAATGCGGGTATTCTTTAGGGCGCAATGTTTCCTTGAGGTGCGCAGGCTGGCCCGACTTAGGATAATCAACGGCGTTAGAATGCAGCTGCGCCAATTCTAAACACAGCGGGTTTTTGGGTCCTCCCTCGAGTCGATCCGCCTGAGCCAAATGGCAATGCGCAATAGTGCTGAGAGAATCGTTCTTCATGTAAGTTACGAAAAACGCGATGAGATCACTAGGCCGTACGTCTCGGTCAAGCTCCACCGGCTGTATCGGCTCGTGGATCATCGGCGGGTAATGTCGCTCCGGCGGAATAAGAGTATAGTCCCAGATGACAAAGAAGTCATCGCCATCGAGGTCGCCGCCCGAGCACATAGACGGGATGTCACGGTCGCCATTTGCGGGGAACACCACGACATCACATAGATGGTGAAGCTGAGCTACATCTACAGCCTCGACGATCCGGATATCACCCGGATGCAAAGACGGATTACGCCCTACGACGCAAAGCCCCGTAACGACCATGTAGCTATTGGGATCGTCCAGCGGGGCCCCCGGTCTCGGTACCTGAAGAAATATCTGGGGGAATTCCCTGCTCGGATAGTCTGTAGACGACCGATTCGACTCATGGTAACCACGAAGCGTACGAGTCTCGTCAAGACAGCCAAAAACAAAGGCGCCATTCTCAACAACAATGCGAGCTTTTTCGCGAAGTAGTCGCAAGGACCAGGCACGCCACACCTGGAGAATACACATAAAGAACGGCTCCCTAGCCCGCATAAAGCCATCGCTTATCATTTGGGCCATCGTTGTAGTAATGCCGTTCTGGTCGACGAATCTACTTAAGAGACGCATTGCTATCGTAGGATCTTCCATGGCCTTGTCGTAATCAGCGAGCTGACTTTTTTGTAGTTCTAGGAAGGCGGAATCAGGGACACCTAGACTACTGAGAATCGTGATTGTTTGCCTATTTAGCGTGGCTACCGAAAAACGAGATGGTTGGATAATTTCGAGGAGCGTAGATTTGGATCTGAACTTTTGCTGAGAAGGTCGCAGACTAACCTGGTTGAAGGTCAAGTCAGGCCATACAACTAACAGACCTTTGCTGCCACCGAGCCGGAATTGGAATGCCGACGGAACCATCCTACTCGTTAATCGGAGAGGTCTTGCGACATATTCGGCTAGCTTTGGCGAGATCTTCCCAACACCATCAGTAAAACACCAGTTATTCCGAGTAATATCCTCAATTTCTGCGATGCTTTGACTGATCGGACTATCCGTGAGTGGTCTGGTCGTAGAAAAGCATTGACCCAGCCTAGCCGCGTACTTGGCCACGACTCTAATATGTGTAACGTCACCCATCCACTCCCGAATTTGGTCGCAGTTAATATGGTCTGTAGGGGAGAAGAAATACGCTCCGTTCTCTCTGAACTGGGAATTCCCGAAAGCGAGAAACTCGAAATGGCGGCCACCTACCTCAATGCCATTCGCCAAGGTACGAAATACTCGGTTGAACAGTGCGTTCTGCTGCTCGCTCTTGGGCGACGAAAATATCCTCCCTTTCACTAGCTCGTCCATGAACTGGACCCTCAAAAACCGGTCGGAATATTGTGCGTAGCGGCGTAGAACTCGGTTCGAAGGCTCCGGATTTGGCGTACTCAAGTACATACCGGAGGGTGTGATGACCACCTTTCTAACCCAAGCACAATGAGATGGTACGCCGAGTTCAGGGTAGTGGCTCAAGGCGTTTCTGTCCGTGAAGAGTGCCATTGGGTCGTAGAATCTCTTTGGGTAGAGGCTAGGGCTGTCCCCCGAACCCGGGCCTCCCGATTCAGCAACATAGGTAAGCAAGTCCTTCGCTCGGTCCCTGTTTCTCTTGCGTGCGTTGGAAAGATCGGCGAGCTTATGGAGGAAATTAGCTCCGAGGTTCACCTCATCGAAATATCCCTGAGAAATGCATACTTCAAGCTGGTACCGTACATCATACGGAAGGTTGACTTCATCGGTTGCCGCAAGTAGTGCGAGGTTCCCGCCCGTTGCCGTTGGCTCCAAGGTCTCCCAGAAGTTCGAATTCCATGGCAGAACCGTGTGCAGACTATCAGCAGCAACGCCCCTGATCGATACATTGAAGTCACGCAACGCCGTCCTCATTTTTTCCCATGTGGATATGTTCGACTTAGAGTTAGCGAAGGTGAGTTTGTATGTCGTCCATCGCGCAATATCTACGAAGTGGTGTTCTCTCCGAAGAGAAACCTTGTCGTCCTTAAGCGAAACCGTGTCGTAAACAACGTCTACAGTCCTGTTCCATTTGTCGCGTTCGCTCCACGATTTCTTCTCTGCGGAGTGGGACCGCGTCTCGTCGCCTCGCTTGAAAAAGATAGGGGGGCTTTGCAGGGGGATGATGATAGCGAATGTAGACTCATCTTCTTCGAGGACCACGAGATTCGCAAGGTGTGGGAAAAAGATGCGCGCCTTATATGCGGAGATGCGCGGGATCTCCGGCCCAGTCCGACGAGGATCCTCGATCCTACAGGAAAAGGTGATCTCGAGCCTTGTGAGCTTAAGATCCATGTAGAAAGTAAACTCGTCATGCAAGATGTTTTCTATGGTTTGCATAGCCATGAATTCATTTGGCTGAGAAAATAGCCCAAACTGCAACTTAGTAGGCTCGAGGGTAAGTTTGGCAGGGTATGTATGTCCCCCGGGCGTGATAATATCTTCAAGGTCTCTTCGCGGCAGTAGTTCGGCCTTGACCGCGTGTCTCCGTCCGTCGACCTCTATATCCATTTGATCACCCCAACATGGCACGGATGGAGGCGGCGAGAATCTAACAATGGCGGTTGTGTTCTTCGGCTCGTAGATCTCGGTATATATGACCTTACCGTAGCGTTTGAAGTATGTGGTCAGGTGGAGGGTCGTAGTCGATGGGGGCAGGCCATAGATGCGGATAGTCAGACTATCCCAGTCCTTCCAGTCTGGCTTAACATCATATCGCTGCATAGGGAGCCCTCTATGACGGCCTTCGCCACTAAAGGAGGTAGACGAGGTCGCATGAGCAGCCTGACCAGGTCGGCCAGAAGGAGTAAATGCCGGGGCACCCATGGTTTATATATTTACTCCGACGTAGCCCAGCCGTGCCTATTGTAGTCAGAGTGTTGCTACTATTATAAATGTGGATACAGAGTTCACGGAGGGTGACGGAAGACATAGGTACCTTAAGTGGTTGTTAGATGTAAAAAACACGGTTTGGGATACGAGGCAACGTAGTTTAATTGTTTCCAATCATGCAGGTGCCCGGAAGAAGCTTGAACAGGGTGTAAGGCCCGAGACGCAAGTGGCAGTTGGGAAGAATGTGCTATTCTCATCGAGAGAGGTGTTAAGCAGGTTGTAAAAGTGAAAGCGTGCACATGTCCGTGCAAAAGGAAGTGTGTATGGGAAAGTAGGTACCTTCAATAGCTAGTATGTAGAGAAACGGGAGATGAGAACTGAAGAGACAAGAACTTGAAGAGATGAGAACCTGAAGATATGAGAGCTTGAAGGGTGTTGATGAGGTTTTGGAAGATTGGGATGCATGGGACGTCAATAAGCCGGGTTCTGACCTACACGTCCAGAGGAGGTAAGTACGCCTTCACATACCCGCAAGCGAGGTAAGGTGTAAGGCAAATGGTTGCACAGAGCGTAGGTAAGTATACCTGAGGCAGGAAAGTACGCGCTGACCTAAACATAACATTCAATGAGAGAGTGACCTACAAGGTACATAAGTATGTAGCTATGTAGGTAAGGTGCAATGAATGCATGTACATACCTATATATATCCGTACCTAAGGCAGGTAGGAGGTAGGACGTAATACTGCTCTAGAGCATCCAGCGGATTCAAGCGCCTCATGTAGATTAATAGATACTTAGGTATGCAGGTGCCGGTTGTCAACTTGGAATGGTGAGGATGGCCATCTGCAGGCAGCTCGAGGTTACCTCATGAAGTGCTGTAATATGGAAGGGTTGGGCTGGAAGGTAGTACCAGGTAGGCAGGAGGTATGTTAAATCTTAGAAAAGCTCAAGTCTGGAGGCTAAGAGTGATTTAATAAATAAACATATTTAAACTATGCTTGTTGTTCTTGCCCTCCGGTCTCCATATGAGCAATCTATAACAATTAGATATGTAACGGTCAACAAGTGGTGCTGCTACTCACAAACATCAAACAAAGCAAACGGACAGAAACGCAACAGCATCAAGATGCAAATCAGGACACATATGCTACGCACCTACTGAATATAGAACAATCATATTACAAACTCCCCAGCAGTAAAACAGGATGATACTACATCATGATTTTGTTTTCTTTTTTGGAAAATAGAAAATCCCAATGCTACCTAGGCTTTACTGCTAGCTAGGTATTACATCGTCTGCAATGAATATATAATATCAGGTCGAAACTAAATTGTCAAATCTATTCCCCTTCCCCTTGCTACCGGTATTTAAAATGCTTGTGATACAGATGCTGTCTAGAAACAAACACCCAAAGAGCAACAATATCCTATGCCCTCAAGCCAACATCGCAAACAGCATCGATGCCAAACAGGGCAAAAAGGCAATCAACCCAACAACTAGACCAACCACCCGGCCAAGCCCAGTCTAACCAGGTAGAGATAGACAAGCCTACACTATACGTCTAGTCTAGGAAGTCGCTGACATCGTAGACCTTGCTGTCGACGATGAACCACACCGAGTCGTCCGTGTTGTGCTTGGCGACCTCGTCGCGCGTGAACGTCTTAGCCATGGCGGGAAACAAACGAACAAACGAACGAACGGTTCGATTCGACGACGGCTCGCTCTAGAACTAGGGGGAATGGTAAAGAGGAGAGAATGAGAACGGGATATGACAATTGCTTGCAGAACAATAAACGATATTTATGTAGCTATCATTGCAGCATTCGGCTGGGTCAGCCCAGCACTATCGCTTGAGACTTCTTTGTCTCACCGTAATCTGCGCCAGGGAGAAGTATTCGATGATAAATACATGAGCCGAGGCTCGTAGGTGGGGCCGAGGGTGCGCGTGGATTGCATTTAGTCGGCCTTTGATTGGTCGCAAGGTCTCTGTCGTCCTGGTATCCCGGCTCCCCTATGCAGACCCCTATGAAATGGGGGACAACGGTAGTATTGATGTTGTAGAGAGAATGGTGGTCTAGTCGGTACAGGGGGTCCTACACTTTCAGTTGTAGTCCGTGTGATCGGCTCCTTCCAAACAGTGCACAATACCTTTCCAACCGAGCCAACTACTTAATGCGTACCTAGTCAGGCCTAGTTACCTCCGATTTATTTCTTATTTCGTTAGTGGCATCTTTACGCTCACATGCAATCCGGGGTATGGGGGCGGATTCTGGGGTGGAGGAGACAAGGGAGCCTACATATGTACGTAATTGTATGCTCAACTGTCTTGGAATGACTGATGGGCCATAAAGTGTCGTAGTGGCCGAGTAGAGGGACCTTAGTCTGTATCCCTACATAGCTAAGGTAGCCTAAGTATAGACAACGATACACGATGAATCGAAACCACTTAGATAACCTAAGCCGTGTGGTCTTTCGCTTAGCACCGGAAGTCGGAAAGCGCCGATAGATAAGCGTTCTCGGCGCCAGTCATCGGTTTAGTTTCCTGAACGTGCAATGCCTACTTTACGCGTAGGACGCACTGGATGGATACCTCCTATCACAATCTAATGCTGAGGGATTTGTGATGTGTTAAAAGTAATACAACTCTTTCCCCGCTCACTATACCTAGTTTTAGGGAAACTTCCTCACGCGTTTCCCCATTTCTTACTCTATCTATCTAATTTACGCCTAATTTGAGTCCCGGCTGGTCCCAAGCATATTAAGACGGTATAATTACCTTTGACGGTACGTAGATCGCCTTTTCTTCACTCTAGATCTCACCCTCCACCCATCTGCATTGTAACTCGCCACGAGTTGAGCAAGTTTGTTCTTTGCGCAACTTGAGCCTACCTAGGTACTTGGTGTGTAAAGCATAACAGCCCGCCTCCTCTTTCTCCATCTCCCAAGCGTCCAATCAGCACAACTTCCCTCTTCCTATTTCGGGTCCGCACGACTAGATCGGATCTACTGTAAAGGCGTGAGGATAGACACTTTAAATGCCCGGTATCCGAAGACAAAAAGAAGCAATTAACCTACATGCGGCTCTCAACATCCTAGGCATCCGTCCCGCACACCCCTGTATATCTATATCTGGTCGATCTGATAGTGTCCCCTCCATCTCCTTATCTACATAGTCTGTAACCTAGCTTGCCGTCTAGGCGATCGGGACTAGGTATGGCATTCAACCCCTCAACCTTGTGACCCTGGGTCCTTCAATTCTTGGCAGGGTATTAATAGTCCGGCCGCTTTGCCTGGGGGTTTGAACTTCAGTTTTGCCATCGTGATACTTGATTTCATATCGTCTCATACTAGAGTCGAAAATCTGGGTTATAACTTATATACGAGCGAGCTGTCACGCGTTTACTTCCGCTTTTGAGAAGTAACACGTGCAACCTTTCCTACTCTAAACCCTCGAGCAGCCTGCATAAACAGAGTCAATACTAGCCTCACAGGAAACAGCCCCCAATACCCTAGTAACTATGGATGCTCATTCGGTTTCATTTACTAGTGCCGCAGAACGAAGCACGTCTCGTATCTGGAAAGACTTGAACGCGTATCATCACGTTGCAGTCGTCAGACTTCTCGAAGACGATATGTCGGCATCAGTTGACATGGCGGCCAAAATCGGCAAGGTACATCTCACAGACTGCAAGCTCGATCGAAAAGCTTCAACTTGTGGGAGTGTGTTGGGGGTACTCTGGTCTGCGGCTAAATGGGCCCGATCCGATCTTGCCCAGCCCTCCTAGGAGTCGCTGCTCAGATGAGTTGTCCTCATGTTTCGCAGCATCAGACTCACATTCTTTCTTCACTAGCGCCGAGCGCAAACCCTGGGCCGCGTACCCCGTGTCGGCATCGTTGGTGCTGGGCTCGCTGGACTGCGGTGTGCCGATATTCTCTTGCAGCATGGTTTTGACGTGACGGTGATCGAGGGCCGGAATCGATTGGGTGGACGGGTTCGCCAAGTCCCCCTCACGCCCGGACGTCTCGTAGAGTATGCATCTTAAGTTACATTCGTCTGCACTATTCGTTTGTTGGTTGTTAAGCGTGTCATTTGAAGCCGGCTAGACACCCTGGTCATGCGTAATGAGGTGTGCTAACAGTATACTGCGTGCTCATAGTGCCGGGCCAAATTGGATCCATGGCACAAACAATAATCCAATCTTGGAAATTGCCCAGAAGACCAACACGGCTACTGGTTCCTGGACCGCAAAAACATCCGTAGTTGACGAGGCTGGAAAAATCCTCCCGGTATCCGATGCAGAGAGCTATTCGGATATGATGTGGGATATAATAGGAAAAGCATTCACTTACAGCAACCGGAATAGCGGTACGATTGGTGTGAATGAGAGTCTCTTGGATTTCTTCAGCAAAGAACTTGCCAAAAGAATACCAGAGAACTCGCCTGATTTCGACAACAAGCGGAAGATTATGTATCAAATTGCTGAATCATGGGGCGCTTATGTTGGGAACCATAGTGAGTAGTAACAAGATACACCTTCTCTTTGTCTGAGACAGTCTGGGGGGCCGAGAACCATTTGTCTAGCTTAGCCGGCCATGCCCGAGACATCATATCTCATCTACTATAGATCTATACTTTAGATCTTGGGAAGGAAAGAAGTCACTAACGTTTTGACATTATAGTCGTCAGTCAGAGCCTCAAGTATTTCTGGTTGGAAGAGTGCATAGATGGCGGTAAATATGCCCTCCCTTTCACACACAGAAAGCATGATTTCACTAATCATATACTAGAAAATCTGTTTTGCGCCGGTACGTACCAGAAGATTCTGGCCGAAATATCCAAGCCTGTTGTCGAAGGCGCGAGATTCAAGTATAAAACTGTTGTCAACAAGGTCCAGACTAGTGACGATGAGACCTGTGAAACGCTGAAGGTGTATACTGAATCTGGAGATACGCTGGAATTTGACGAGGTTGTGTTCACCGCGCCGCTCGGCTGGCTGAAGCAGCACCCGGACACCTTTAGCCCTCCGCTGCCAGCGCGATTGGCACAAGCCATCCATAATATTGGCTATGGGTGCCTTGAAAAGGTCTATATCAGCTTTCCTAAAGCATTTTGGCGCTCATCTCAGCTAGAGAATGACATACAGGGCTTTATGTTACTTCTCGCCCCGAATTACGCAGCAGACTCGAATCCAAACCGATGGAACCAGGAGATTGTAGAACTAGCCTCTTTCGAGCCGTCGGTTTCCCACCCTACACTCTTGTTCTACATGTATGGCGACCAATCTAAATTCCTCACTAGCGAGGTGGCCAAACTCTCGTCAAAGGAGAAGAAAGACGCCTTCCTGTACGAGTGGTTCCGGCCTTACTACTCCCGTCTCCCGCACTACGACGAGGACTCTCCTAGTTGTAAGCCAGTGGGGTGTTATGCCACAGACTGGTTGAAGGATGATCTAGCTGGTAACGGCAGCTACAGCAATTTCCAGGTTGGCTTGGCGGAGGGCGACAAGGACATAGAGATTATGAGAGAGGGTGTGCCCAGTCGTGGGCTCTGGCTGGCTGGCGAGCACACTGCCCCGTTTGTAGCACTGGGAACGGTTACGGGCGCTTATTGGAGTGGTGAGTCCGTTGGCAAGAGAATCGCTCAGGCGTACGGGAAAGGGAAAAGTGATGGGAATAAGGCCACTTAGACCACGCTAGACGTGCTTGACCTAGATGGCTAGATAATAGGCGCTGATTTGTGAGGGCGGCTGTAAGTCTATTCAAACCCTGAGAGCTAGAGATGATGAGTTAGGAGAAGTAGTGAATAAGTAGAATGCCATTCGTCGTTCTTATTGTTGATACCTATATTCGTCCCTACTTGGAATGAACTTCTGGTGAATCGGTTTTAAGTTCAATAACTAGTTGTTGATACGACAACTGTTGTCGCAACTGTATAGCCCTGATGGAGGACTTCGCGCGAATGTAAACAAATATATTGCTCGAAAATGGGAGAAAAAGCAAGGTGAAGAAATATGACAGAACGGGAGAATGTTAACCTGCCCAGGCAGATACATATGTATAATACATGTCAGTAACACTATCTGATAAATGACTGAAAGCAATAACATGGCTACCTAATGCACGAATAGCGACTATTGAGACGGATATAAAATCGTGGCAGCATCAAATGCAGTAGCAGAATGGAAGGGAATAAGGCGTCTGCAGGACTGCATTAGTGTTGGCTTGTGTCAGATTCGGACAGGCCTGTTTACACGCCTCGTAGGCATCTCGGTACGTAAGACGCGGCGTTTGTGTACTATGACCTAATTGTTGTCAAGGTTATAGTACAGTACATAGCATAAGTACTGTTCCTGTATTGGCGGTAGAGGTGATAAGGTGCTCATCCACCTATCGATAAGAGCTAGCCTGCCTGATAGGTCAGATTTCCAGGGGGTATGTCCATATGACAGTGGCAATGAGCCGAGTTGGGTAATCCTTATCAACGCATTTGGGGACGTTAGATACCTCTTAGCTACCCTTCTCCACGTCAGAACGGGCAAGTGCTCCAATCCTACCCCAATCCTCACTTAGCTGCAACGGGACTTCATCAGCTGCTACCTGGGTGCTAAGACGGTGCTAAGACGCCTAAGGTACCTTAGGTATTGTCTGTTCGTCATCGGGGCATCCGACTCCGTCAGTCGTACCTATTATTCCCTACCATCTGCTTCATTGTGCCCGCAACACAACCGCAGCACAGCAGGGCAGGGCAAGGCAACTAACTTTCACTTCATCATCTTAAGTTTGTATTGTATAATTCACCCCTTTTTTTNCTTCTTCTACGTGCTCGCATTTTCTTCTCTTTTCCTAGATAATAAAACACATCACCTGCTCGATAGTTCACCTTACCTGGCTGTCGGTGCAAAGCGACATGCACTTCTCCCCACATCCCGTATCCTGGGGTATCGTGATCAACCAACCTATGATCCCGCCCACGCGGTTCACGCGCTGCTGCCGGTGAAGCCCATCCCGACAAGCTCCTTTTCCCCGTTCCCCGTCGCCTGTCTTCATCGTCTGTTCCTGCGATTTGGTTTTCATTTAGCACCGCCTACCATGGCGGCTTATTTTCAGTCCTTCTGGACTTCTAGCATGCCTAAGCGCCTGCTCCGATACGTCTTGTCCAAGCTCGACTATTTTGAAACCGATGCGCTAGACCTAGACAAGATCGATGTTGCCTGGGGGCAGGCTGGCCATTTGACATGGCAGGATGTTGGTGTCAAGATCGAGGCATGTTTCTAACCCCTCTTCCCTTCAAACCCTTTAAGGCGTCGCTACTGCTTGGGGCCATCATAGAGTGGGCTAACCTGGATTTGCCAATAGAAACTAGAACGATTACTCCAACTCCCCCCATCCATCGAAATACAGAAAGCGAAGGTCCTGGTGCTCCGTGTCACTGTTCCTGCTGCCATCCACTCAAGCCCCATACATGTCGAAGCCGATGGCGTTGAGATAAAGCTTCGGATCGTACCTCCGGAAGAGCAGAAGTCCGCACGACGGGGGACGCCGAGACGGAGAGATAGCCGTAAAAACTCGGTATCCTTAGAAGATGAACCAGTTCCCCATGCCATCGATTTAGCCCAGTCGTTCCTAGAAACCCAGCCTCGGAAAGAAAAAGAGGAACTCCAGGCTGCGCTCAATGCCGAAACCCAAGATCTAGCCGCATCAGTGGCGAGCAGTGATGATGGTAGCGAGGATGACTACAGTCTTGGGACGGGGCAGCCGTTATCGCTGCCAGCTTTTCTTGCAGACTTTCTGCAAGGCATGGTTGACCGACTCGAGTTTGCTATCAAGGGTGTAACTTGCCACCTCGACGTTGAAGTTCCTGTCGAAGCTGGTTCATCACCCACCGAAAAAGTTACACTTCAACTCGCGATAGACGAGATCAATGCCGAGGGTGTCACAACAACCCAAATTGGAGACAGTACTGCCGATGTTGGGTCCATGCCTATCCATAAAGAAGGAAAACGATATGTGGAGCTGAATAAGCTGCGGGCTTCTCTTATATCTGAGGCCGATGTATTCTCGGCTCTCTCAAGAACCTCTTCTATGCCGTCTTCTGCCGGGGCGACTTCTCCAGCCGTAACGAGCCACCACCGGTTTTCTCGAGAAAATAGCTCGATGCCGACAGTGGCTCACCCGCTAGATTCCTCTTTAGCCGATTCCACGGATCTTGGTTACAGCCAATATCATCCCTTAATGGATAGCGAAGACGCTTTCAACATTCCTTATGATCTTAGTAACTCGGGCGACGATCCCGAAGATGACGAGACCCGGTCTACTCCATCAACACCACGGGCCTCT
>JAPUUL010000648.1:0-15571 GCA_029590625.1 Lasiodiplodia mahajangana
AGAAGGCCGAATCCCTTCTGAATCACAAGAGGCGATCAAGTTCTGCATGACACACTACATCCAGTCGCAGCTGAAGTGGTTCCCGTTCATCCGTTCCTCATCCCTACGCACGAACTGGCTTCTCAGCGGCCGGGCGCTTATCCTGGCGGCACTAGGTGCTAGAGGCATTAAGGAGTACAAATCGTTGGCGGAGGAGCTTTGGGCGGAGGCCGTACGGCGTGCCGAAGTCTGGGCATCGTCGTCGGCGTCGGGTCCTAACGTCCTCTATAATTCCAGACGAAAATTCTCCTGCTGGAGTATCTTCAGTGGTCCGAGGGAAACCGGCATCCCGCCTGGGTGAGACCGATGCTTGATGAGATGGTCTACAGGGGAGCCCACGACTTGGCGGGCATGCTACAAGACGAGCTCCCTGAATTTCTGGAGGATGAGCTTTGCCAGGAAGAGATTCGGTGGACGTTATGGAGGTTCTACTGCGCCGTGGCACAGACAAGTTTGCTCGGTATCAAACTACATCCTCCGCCCCTGTTTCAATCTCTCAACTTGCCGGGTGATCCGAAGCGGATATTGGCATTATCGCAAGCCGCTGGGAGGGAGACTAGCGGGCTAGCTGTGACCGTGCGGAGCGAGTTCCATGACCGCCGCTTGACGTTACCACAGGTGCTAAGCGCGTTGCTTGCTGACGATGATAGGCGAGCCGAATTGCCTGATGTACTCTCCATGACCGGGAAGTACATTGTGCTCCACGCTATATTATTCTTGTCAGACAACATGGTCGAGGAGCCCGAAGATATTGAAGCTGGTGGGAAGCAAGAGCGGCTAGGATGGCAAGTCGAAACACGAGCGCGGCTTTATCGCCTCGTGGTAAGGTGGCGCCAATGCTTCTGGATACCCCCAGAGGTTCTCTGGAGTACCTCATTCCCCGAGTTTGGCAGTCTCCAGAGCGTTGTGTTTATCATCTACCTAGCCGTTCGCGTCAGCAAACCGGTCCGCGGTATGGCCGACAATGAAGTAGCGCGTTGCTCTCGCCAAATATACACACGGTTCGCGATGCGCTGTATCGTTTCCATGCATGTCAGCATGAAGAACAATAGTCTCCTAGAGGTGAGTCGCATCAAAAGAGCCGTTTTCTGTCGATGGGTCAATTCGTTCTAGCAGTGCTGATACCTAGGTAATTGCCGGAAATAGGTCGCGGCAAAGGGGCGTTGGTTTTTCGACGGCTCTAGTTGGCGCGCTGGGGGTCTTACGGCAAAATACGCTATGGAGTGGTTCTGCGATCGGGCAAGATTTGGGTGCGAGGACGAAGACATTGATTTCCTGCAAAGCCTCGAGAGCGTGATGGCTTTTTACTCGTTCACAGGATCCTACAATGGGGTGTCGTATTCCTCGGGGCGGTTGGCACAGCTCCAGTGGTCGGTTAAGCACCTCTGGACAATGGTCTTGGGCACCGAAAGCTGGCTTGATAATCGATTCGAAGAACCGTGCTCAATAGACGATTTGTAACCTGCGGTAGAGATGTCTGTTAGGCGCTGTGGTCGGCTAGATGGTGCAGTGCATTCGTCGGTTTTTGCTTTGGGTTAGGGTATTATTCATATTCGACATCAACTACTAACGAGACTACTTGCGAATAGAGATATGTGTAATTATATCGCCGAATGAGAAAGACCTCAGCAGGTAGAAGGCATTTTAAACAGTAGGGGCTCCATCCTATCATCGTGGAAGTTCTACTGAGGGTCTAACATGCAATCACACTCATATTCAATCGACGGGACCTACTAGTATCAAGATTTCCGGATAGCACAACTCCCCACGATAATTCCCCCCACTATACCGATCTAGCCTAGGGCGATGACGCAACGCAATCTCATAGTCATGGTGGTAATGTTGCAGGCTAGGATGTTACGGTGGGGGACTTTGGTAACGCGGTACTGTAGGAACCCCAACGCTCAAATGAGCTAAAGAGTGACATGGATTTATATTGATGCTATCAAGGGGCGCAACTAATATTTTCATCTCAACGCCGCATGATCCAACGCTAATACCTCTAACAAGTGTATATATATGTGTATCGGCTTAATATCGTAACATAGGATGGGCCTGCCCTCCTTTCTAATTCATGTGTTTGTAAAGATCGATAGCCTCGTTAATATGATTCTCCGAAAGCCTTCCGACGGTCTGATTGTACGTTGGCGAAATTTTGAGGCTCAAGAACGGCATTCATGTCCGCTGGGCCTTGTCGCGCATATGAGCTAAACAATGCTGTTCTTGTCGAGGCTGGCCCGCGCATAGCCGGTATGACGCTTGCGCCGCTGAGAGAGAGGAGGGCTGTAGTAAGGAAGAGGATCGAGACTTGCATTTTGACTTCGTATCGTGTGTGAAGTAGGTATCTCCGTATCGGTGTATGTATTTGATTAGGTTTAAGCCGTCTTGTGTTCTTTTCCCTTTCTCAGATTTATGTGTACCTATTGGTAATGAGTGGATGTCTAGTACTCGTAGTAAGTGAGTGACTTGAAGATTTAGATAGAAAAGAAATAATAGAAGAGACTCAATTTGAAAACGAGTATAGAACTAATGAAGAGTATGACTTGAAATAGAAGATTATGCCACTAGGCTCGTGTATGAGAGGGAGCAAGGGTTAAATATCCTGCCTCGCCCTTTAGATAAAGACATCACATCAAGGCAGCTTAAACGCCGCGACTACGGATACCTCTTTCAAGGGCCATTCTTGAGAGGGTATTCTTAAATTACTCAAAGCCATATAATCTTTATTGAGATGCAGCGTGGTGCCGAGGGACTCTTTGTTGTCGACTCGTTGATCTCGGCGAGTCCGTGCAATACACAACTAGCATTACAATAATCTCTTGTTCCAGGCTTTAAGACCTTGATAAGTACTATTATATAAGCCGCTAGTATAGAGATTATCACCGGTGTGAAAGGAACGCTTCTTGTCTCGAAGCTCAACAATGAAATATATATGCTTATTTGAGTCACTAACGGGTTCTGCGAGTACCAAATCGCATACTAAGAAAGAGAGCCGAGAAAACTTCTGACTCTCATTAGGATGGCCATATCATTCCGATATTAGTTTGACGCACTAGATATAGATATTGGGATGAGTCACCGATGGACTACATTATGCATGAGGGGGAAGGCGGGAGGAGGAGTGCCTGTATGATCGAGATTGGGTGAAGTGAGTATTCGAAACTGCGACATGGGATATGCATATAATCCTTACCCGGGAACTCGAGCAGTATAGGAAGCGATATGATTAGCGATTGTTAATGATATTGTAGGTTAAGTCGGCCAAAGAACACGGAGGCCAACAATAGAGAAGCCATAACCAAGGGAAGTAAATCTGAACTTGCTGCAATTGAAATTCATTACCCTTCCTCAAGAAAGAGCCAGGGGAGGAAAACTCGATACAAGCCTCCTTCGCTTAGGACACCAACGCGTCGCGTTTGAAAGCAAGTCGTGATCGCGTAATGCGCGTCTATAGGATAAGGTCTTGAGATGGTCTAGACCAGCGAGAATAAAGTATAACGCGTAGACTGTCTAAAACCGCGACGCCGTCGCGTCACGATCCATGTGCCACTATATGGAAGGGATATCGTTGCCATACGGGTCTGTGAGACATTCAGCAGGACCCTTAATATTATAATATCGTACTCTCCTTCCAAACGCTTAATGGCTAACCATGTGGGTTCCATAGTCTGTGTAGACTGGAATCTGTCTGGCGCTGGGTTATTAGATCCGCAATGCGACGGCCATCGATTTCGCGGGGATGGCTAGCTGAGACATGACTTATCCATGCGTTGAGTCCACCACGTGGTGGCTAGTTTGGAATTTCTGCCCATTATATTTGCAGATGCGTTCCCGGTGGAGATAACCTACTAAGCGTCATTTCTCTGCCCGCCAAGTCCTCCCTGCGATACTGTCACCCACCGGACGAGAGTATAAGAGTCTGGGTGAGTACAGATCTAGGAACTCTCTCTTCATCCCAGAACATCAGCATCAGCATCAGCATCAACATCACCAGCATCAGCTCAGCAACAGCAGCAACAGCAGCAACAGCAGCAACAGCAACAGCAACGAACAGGTTCTCTACTCAGGAAAAGCACGTACCCATTCCAAACCAACACCCGATCATTTCAACGAAGTATTACCTTCAAACCCACCCTCACACAACCTTCAAAATGCGTCCCAGCTCAGTCATCAGCTTCCTCGCAGTGGCGGCTTACTCGCTGCCTCTACCGCCCTTCAATGATTCCCTGCTAGACAACATCCAGGACCTGATCTACAAGAGCGTCAACGGTCTCCTGTATCCCTTCGGCTTATACGGCCAGCACGATTGCCAGCCGTTTTCCTACAACTTCGATTCTAAGTTCTGTGTAGCCCAGTGTGTACCGAACTGTTCGGGATCAGCGCAGAAGGTGAGTGATATACGACTATCCCACTCCGGCTAGATCTATGCCTCAACGGTATTGGATGGTCTCGGGGTCTCTGCATGGCCTCCCGTCGGAAATGACATTGCTGACTTTTGAGTTCGAAGTGCTCGGATTGCCTGATCGGTTGCTGTAAGTACCACCATCGATCGCATTACCTTGGCATACACTAGATTGCAGTTACTAACATGGCCTTTAGACCGAGAAAACAGCTGCTACGGCGGGCAGGGAGACGACAAGGCGAACAACCCTCAGGCCGCGCCAGCAGCTCCCAATGACCCTCAGGCGTCTCCTGCCCCTGCCCCACCCGCTCCGGAGGCGGATCCGTCACAGTAAAGGCATCGTTACAACTCAACAACTCGGGGGGGAGAGAGAGCTAGATGGGACTATCTAGCTACACAGTAATGGAGGGGTTTGGAAGATTCATTCCGGGGCGACGGAAAGACAGACGTCTAAAAGCATCTCCTTTTGCATAATTGGTTGGCGCATTGTTTCTTTTCGATAATATCACTGCATTGGACATAGAGAGAGAGGTCCTGATATCCAGGGGAGGCATTGGAAGACTAGAGGAGGTAATAATGGGCTATTAGAAGCTAATTGCATTGCATACCTAATACAATTAAATCTTGTTTGATTCACCTTCGAAGGTACCCAATAATGGTCACAGTATCGAATACAGAATATTCACGGTACATTTCCTATTAAACGACAGCTGGCAGGTACAAACAATAGGTTAGCAATAATAGGCAGCCAGTCCCCCACATAAAAGTGGACCGGTGCCTGGACGATTGCCTGGGTATAAATAACCCTTCCGCCTCCCAACATTTCTCTTCTCCTTTTTTCCTTTTCCTTTCCTCATCCCAGTGCACGGGCTTTACGCGTCACAGTGAGGAGCAATCCGAGTGCGTGTTTTTGCTAGTTGAAAACTATACTATGACCACTCCTATTTGGCTTTTGCTGGGTAGGGAATTTTTGTAACCTCAAAATGAGCTTTTGTTCTCATCCGTCTTTTCATTGCCATCTATCCCGTGCGGATGGAGGTGAAGAAGAGAGCTGGCCGGCTTGCCTGTCATTCCACCACATACGCATAAGCAACGCGCTCGGACCGCGAAATCTGAGGATGCCTATAACGTATTGTGACATTGGTGTCGGACGTCACGGGTTCTTGAGGACGCTGGGAATATTTTGAAAGCACGGATGCAAGGCGGCTTGCAACTAATGGTATCAGAGCGATGGACGAAGGCATCGCACCAAGACCGCGGTTTATGGCAATCTCGTAACGACGTGAGACGCAGCTTAGAATGCCCGATCCTCTCGCCATCACTACGTCGCATCTTCGAGATTGCAACGCGTCCAAGATCGAATCACAGCGCCGGCCTGCGGCATGACATCCGAGGCAGGTAGTCAGCGACAGGGCATGCGCTTTCCCTCGTTTCCTATCGCCGTTGCCCATTGCCTATTGCTGTCGTGATTGAAGTCGAAACTGCCTCCCGATTACTCCTACAAGACGCGGGAACCACGACGCACCCCATCTGCACCTTCTGACGCGTCTCAACAGCATGCACGTGACTTCTGTCATATGTAGGGTACCATCGATGGAATGTGGCCCCGAACAGCGCCGTGTAGAACTATACATATGTCATCGCCATATCGCAATGCCGAACACGCTTCTCTATTCTCACCTCTATTTGAGAATAAATGAATGTATATATAGGAGAGATAACTTCTCGTAGTCTGTAAGTACTGTGGTAAAGCCTTGAGGCAAAGGCTTTAATGAGATAAAATGATATATATAACGCCGCGACAGGGTATCATATACATAATGCACTCAAACAAGCAAGAAAGACGAACATCCCAAGTACAATCCAATCACCTCATGGTATTCATTTCCAACATGACTTCACAACCTGTATCCAGCTCCCCCCTATCCGCCCTACCTTAACGACCCGGTACTAGGAAAGACCCCAGGAACAGTCCCCGGAATAATCCTCGGGAAAGCCCTAGGGGCAGCCGTGGAAACAGTCCCAGGAGCAGCTCTAGGGTTCTGCGTCCACTTCTCAAACGCCCGCCAGACGTCCATCTTCACAGTCTCACAAGCCTGCATTAACCGCTGCATGCCTGGGGCGCGACGGAACTCTTCGATGGTCCTTGGCACCGTGGTAACTAAGTACTGGAGCATGCTCTCAGATGCTAGGGGTTCCGTCGGGCTAGGACGCAGCGCGCGGACGACGCTCTTAATATACGCCTCTAGTTTCCTCTTGAGAAGAGCCCTTTCCAACGCAAGACGCTCTGGTGGTAGTTGTGGCCGGAGTCTCGAGGCTGTTAAAGCTCGAGAACGCGTGAGTGTAGACATTGGTACCGGCCTAGATGTTGGAGTACGTGGCGGCTTTGGCTCGGAGTTCGTGATTGACGGAGGCTCGCGCACCGGCTCTGCTTTAACGGGAGGTGGAGAATCTGGGATAAGCACTGGCGCCTGTATTACGGGTTGGGATCGATTCTGCTGAACCTGAGGACCAGATGGTGCAACGGCGTCCCGTTTCCGTTTTAAAACAGACGGTGGAGGGAGATCTATCGGTGATTCAAAGACCGAGTCACCTTCATAATCATCAGAATCATCCTGCATTTCAAGCTGAGGTGGTGCCAGGGGCTCAGTAGCTGGATTCGTTCCGCCGAGTTGAGGTAGCAAGTTTGTACTCGGGGCAGCAACAGCAGCAGGCTCATCGGATGCTATCGGTATTTCTTCCGGCTGCCTCGCCTCGCTATCGATTTTTCTGCGTTTCGGATCTCGATCGTCCGACTCCATACCTGGGTCTTTCTGTCCTCCCTGATCATTAGTTCCCTGTTCGGTGGCCTGATCCTCACTCCGGCCGTGTTCCGCTACGAAAGGTGTAATGATTTCTAGCCAGGCGGCACCATATTCATCCGCCTTGCCCTTACCGATGCCCGGTACACGGAGTAATTCCTTCTCGCTTAAAGGACGGTAAATGGCCAGGGCTTTCAGGGTTGTGTTGTGGGCGATGATGAAAGGAGCCGTGCCTTTGGACCTTGCCAGTTGCATGCGATGAGACGCTAATAGATGGTACAACGTCCAGCACGAACTGTCCATCGGTGTCTCGACACCAATTGCTGCTAATTTCGTTTCCTTTGGTTTGCGCTCCTTTTTTTGAGCTGCCCTTTGATTATTTCCCGAGGCATTAGCGCCCTCGGCGCCACCTGCCACCTCGGTTCCTCCTTCGCCTTCTGTATTCTGGTCAACAGCGAAAAATTCCACCGCAGTGACAGTTCGCATCTCGCCGTCTTCTGACACTGATTCAAGCCGGACCAACGTTGATTTGGGTGCTGGTGAGGCCAGGTATGTCTCACAAAGTGTTGGAAAGGGCGGTACGGGATCCATAGCCAACCGCTTCGCATTCATACAATGAAATAGCATGAAGCCAGCATACGCGTCGGTCGCAGCGTATTGAGTCTGATAAAAATTCAAGGGTCGACTCCAGTCGCTCGTACGCACACTCCCTTTCATTAGCGGCAATCCAAGATGATGTTCTACCTGCATTGAAAGGTTGCGCAATCTAGTCGTGACTCTTCGAGGTTCGGTAGAACCGTATGCGACAAGATTGTACAGATGGCTAAGCTCGAACGCGCCCTTCGGCTCAAGATTGAAATGAGTCTTCAATCGATAGAAATCGGCTCTCAGGATGTTAACGCCTGCCTTGATAATCTTTGAGGATTCAATAATCTCCTTCAAGGACGGCGCGATGAGGTCGTCCACCGTATCCCCCTCGTGGAGGGATATATGGAACAGACCAACCTTTGTCTCGCTTGCTAACTGTATGAGAGCAACCTTATCCTTCAGTTTCGGTCGCTTATCGGCATCCCACGGCCATTCCATGTCGAAGCCTAGAATAGGCTCATTCACAAATTGTCGCGCGATGCTTTCGGATTGCCACTTCGTTTTACTGTAAAGTACTTTAACGGGTTCGCCGCCGGGGCCTCGATAATACTTGTGATCCCACCATCGACGAGGAGGAGCCGTATCGGTTGGCGGTGGCTGCAACGCAAATGTCATCGGCCATTGGGACCCATCCCGATTGAATGAGACGGTCGGCTTTGCGTCTTCTTCCGCCATTGCTCTCCTATAACCCCAAACACGGCATCAAACGGAGACTAGGTAGGTAAAATAACTTGACAGGGTTTTAGCATGGATAGAGAGCGATGAGCTTTCAGGAACTGAGTTTGACAGAAATGAGTCACGCATCGAGATCTAGTGAAATCGCATTGAATGATGAGAGACGACGAGAGGGAGGCCAGCCAGGATATAAAAGCGGAGTAGCTCTCGGACGTGTTGGCCTCATTCCGCCTTACGAATCATGTCACCACGCCTAACAACAACATCGCTGCACCGGCGGTTAGTGACCCTGCCTCTGCATTTCAGCTCGCCGTTTATAGATGCCTGGGTTACATTAGTGCACCGCCACCACAATTACCCCGGTCCTTCAGTTCCAACCTTTACGTCTGCTTTCAACATGTTGCAATTGCCAAATCTGGCGAACCGGGTGGTGCTCAAATAGTCAGGCATTCTAAGAAACCGGGATAGTAATACAGTGCAATCACCGATTCAAATCGAAATTTTTAAGTGTCAAAACCTATGAATCCCGCTAGCGAGACAACCTAGTCGAGAGCGTGATAGCGAAAGAGGGGTTAGCGAGGGGGGTTTTTCCACTCGCCCACCCACGGATCCTCCCGTCTGTAAGTTGGTCAATAGATGGTACGTCAAACCAACAATCTTCTTATTATCTGAGGCCTCATGACATAGCCATCTGCTGATTACTCTAACCAATGATACGCGCACCAGTTTAACGTGATCGACCAATAGCACAATCCACAAGTATACTATCTTACCGATGAGATGAAATACCTACCGAGTTTATTTATCTACTCCAGATCTCAATTCTGTGTACCCCGCTCAGCTAGTTCCACTAGCACGGTGAGAGCAGTGACTACAATGCGTCAAATACATGGTATTGTGAGAATGCCAGGTTGGTGCTGAAACTATCAGGCGCCTGGCGCAGCCAGGTATCCCCTGACAGCTAGCACCAGGCCGTAGGTATTTGCGTTTGATCCTCTGCCAGGGAATTGCCTTGCAAGCAATACCTTTACTTTACACTCCATAATAACTGTCTGCTGTTTCTCCTTCTTACCCCAGGTACGGTTAGTTGCCGCCAGGCATTCCTAGGGTACCATTTATCACTGCTCTTACCCCGAAAAGAGGTCGACGTACGTATACACTCCTTCGCTGCAGTCCCTCGAGTTTGGAAGATTCTAGAGTTAGCACATGTATCGCCCAGACAACGCACCGGCCAGTCTGCCTCTCCTCACTTACTTACACCTTGTACACGTAGTTACGCATGTTCGCCGGTGGCAGGCATACCGACATAAGCGAATGCAGCCACCGCGCGTAAACCAGGGCGCGCGCGACTTAAGCTACCTACGCCCCGACAGCGGGCTCTCAATTCATCTAGGAGATTCATACTGTGTGACTTTTTGACAGCAGCCACCACCGGTTGATCCTCGATGCAAGTCTCAGGTCTTGCAGTTCGGGCTGTGCCGTCCCCTACATAGCTCCGGCTGTCGGAGGCCTACTAGTCATACACTGACTCTAGGCTCGCTGCGTATTGGGCCTTAGTGCTGTGACAGGATCCTCATCAAGGTGTTCGAAGGGTTTCTAGAAGTTACCTAGGTACGGCAGTTAAGGCGTAACGGCAGTCTGCGTTGTTTGTGCCCAGTCGGAACAGGCGGGAAGGCGTACTGCGTCACGACATGATCCTTTGCCCCGAGCAACTAGAAAAGTTGTGAGTAACCGCGTGAAACAAGGGTAGGTAGCTACAAGCGATACCGGTGTCTTTCGTGGGAGTCATCTTAGGCTTCTGTTGTGCTGAAAGTGGCAATTAGAAGGACAAGGGAGTAGGCTTTGCAGATTG
The DNA here is from genome assembly GCA_029590625.1 of Lasiodiplodia mahajangana. NCBI lineage: Eukaryota > Fungi > Ascomycota > Dothideomycetes > Botryosphaeriales > Botryosphaeriaceae > Lasiodiplodia > Lasiodiplodia mahajangana. Next base: position 10,418 of record JAPUUL010000648.1, read on the forward strand.
TGAGTGGTAGGCATTGTCAATTTTTAAGAATATAAATTTTCAGTGAATTTTGGTCCTCACCTTGGATGTAGTGTACTTATTATTATGTTATAGACGGGCAGATGTGCGAACATTTTTCAGTACGCTTGACAAAACTCCAGTTTGACAGTTGACAGAAGTCTAAATTTAACTCTATGGGGCAAAGGATACTATATGTATATATGTACATGTACCTACCACCTTCGTCGCCTCTTATATACCGGAGTGCATTCCGTAGAACCAGTACGTGTCCTCTTAGATGGCGTACAGAGAATATCAATGCGAGTTGTTGATGTCTTTTTTAATGATCTAGCCATTTAGTCTCGCTTGTTACCGGTATGATGTGAGAATAGCTTATGCATGGGAAACCACATGTATTTATTATTAGTCCATGAAACAAATCTTCACGGAATCGATAAAAAAAAACAATTAGCAATTGAGCGTTAACCTTAACAGAACCCTGGGTTAAATATAAGGCAGTTGTTGAATTAAGTGGGTAGGGGGTTTACTACAACTATGAAGGGTGGCCTCTCTGGGTGGGCTAGAAGATAGGGGACATGTGGCAAAAAGGGTGCTGCGTTTAGATAATAAAATGATGTCTTTCAGATTATTGATTCTTGCTGAAGTCTGGGTCGCGGAGTGCTTTATATACCGTTCCAGCTCTGAACGCCGCCGCGGTAAAAATTAATTTCTCGACGTCTACTAAGGCGTAGGGCATAAAAGAATAAGCCCACTCGATTCAAGGCTAGGTATAAAAAGGTAACAAATGTTTAGTTCATAAGCCGGATTATATAATTATCTATGTAGATGAAAAAATTCAACTCTAGCGTTATAAGGGTAAATAATCTTGATAGATATAAGTTGAATTTCCTTTGATGATTGTTTAGTCCGGCTACATAGCTTATTATATGGCATTCATAATAAATACGTGTCTGCGCGTATATACTGAGTAATATCGACGATACGCCACCTCAAGACTTTCAAGTTCAAACTGAAGATGTGCTGACGGTATATTAAACAATCTTCTCACTGAACGTAGGACACCAATATAAATGGCCAGTAGCTGACTATAAGACTACATCCGAGGCCTTAAGTGTAGGGGCTCATTAAGTTAATCGAAATTGGTGGGTAAGTAACTGGGAGGTTACGTGCGAGTCGGTCGAAATATTCGGTGATTATTACGATAATACTGAGTAACGAGAGGTTGGGGGGCAGGAAAAAGGAATCTCGTTGGTAGCATAAATCAAGGTTTTCAACGGCAGCTCTAGTTTACAGACCATAGGTGATGAGAATGGTGTGCTAAATGTAACGGACTGTCGCGCTACTGGGATCACAGTCACAGGCGCAATCGAGTACATGGTTTTTATTGGGCTGGTATTCGTGATGAAACTCTTGGCCGAGTGCCTCCTGCTGTAGATCCGTTGCTTGTTTGTCTACCATGAGCGAGAATCATACCGGGAAACTCCAATGGCTTGGGACGAGTCACTGGATGGCATGGTTAAGGTCTTGTAGGTACATATGATAATTGGGAACATGAGTATTGCTTACTTTCTGATTAAAGGTTCAGATGGGCGAATGGATTGATCGGCTATCTTGGGTTTGGTACTATGCGCCTCATTGATGAGGATGTTTTTAGCATGATTAGGGGATAAGCTCCCGGAGCCGGTGACGGTGGATGTCTTCCTAGAAGTCTTCCGGTTTGGGAGCTGGTTGGTGTTACCGGCGAAGTTGCATTTAGGTGCCGAGCCCGGAGACCAATATGGATAACGCAGGGGAATTGATTTGAATGGAAAATGAATGATGCCTATCTGACTGATATATTTCGTTTCAATACCTTAACCGCTCTACTTAATAGAATAGGTCGTTTGCTGCTGAAGACAGATCAATAGTTGATATTATGATGAGGATATTAATGCATTCAAGCACTCTTTGTTGAGGGTAATGCGACGAAGCGGTTCGGCGATTGCTGAGAGAAACATGAGATTCTTGTTTTCGCCTCGTATCTGTGTGGCTTAAAATTGAGGTCATCGTAGGACTTCCTCGCATACGAGCATTCGACGATAAGAGGCTTAACAGCGATGAACAACCTCCCGTCGTTCGCTAGGTACTTTAAGAACCCATTTGTGGCCAAAGCTGACCCAATGGCCGACTTGGCATCGGCGATGGGGCAAAACGCCGAAAATGACAGGCTAGATATGATATTGGGGCTTCGATCCGGGGTTAAGAGGGGCTAGACTATCGGGGCTTTATTTCCTTGGTCAGCTCCGGTGGCTGCAGATGGTGAATCTGGATTACCTACCTCTAGCAAACGCCGACCTACAATATCGTAAACTGCGATTCGTTTCTAATCCATGAAGATGCATGCCACGCTGCAAAAGGCAAAGAAGAAGCCGACGGACTTACTGACCTGCGTGAAGAATGCTATGACGCAAAGAGTATATATAATGGTCTATCCGCCATGAGACTTATACACTTGACACATCACAAAGCAACACATCCAATCATCCAATCGTCCGATCTCAACAGAACCACACATCAAGCTCTCTATAACCCTATACCCAACTTCAATTTATCTAAACAAAGCATCATGACTGGAAACGTTTGGTTTATCACAGGCGCTAGTAGCGGCTTTGGCAAGTCTATCGCAGAGGAGGCCTTACGACGCGGCGACGCTGTAGTTGCCTCGTCGCGACGAGGCACGTCTCTTAAAGACCTAGAGTCCAAAGGTGCGATGCTCCTCGACCTAGACGTCACGCAAGACGATGCGACAATTAGTGCTGCCTTCCAGAAAGCCATCGACAAGTACAGAAAGATTACACACTTCATCAACGCCCCTGGTTTCCTTCTCGAGGGCCCCGTCGAAGGTATAAGCGCCGCCGATGCCCTCGACAGCTTCAATGTTAATGTCCTTGCCATCATGAACCTGTCGCGGCTCCAGGTCGCCTATCTTCGGCCTAGGAAGTCGGGCTATATTGCGAACTTTGGCAGTATAGCATCTTGGGGTGGTGGTGCGGCCTTCTCGCATTACGCCGCTGCAAAGGTGAGCTTAGCAAACGATCTTTCTAGATCCCGCCATTTTCATAGCTGTCTGGCTAACTCTATGCGCAATAGTGGGCAGTATCGGGTTTCACGGAGAGTCTTCACCTAGAAGTGAAGGAGTTCGGGATCAATGCAACGATTATTGAACCGGGGTACTTCCGCACCGGATTTCTCAATGAAGGGGGAGGCAACCGGAAAATCGCATCTAACCCGATGGAAGATGCGTATAAGGGAACGAGCGTCGAGAAGGCTCGCCAAGCCCTAGACGTCTACAATAACAGACAACCCGGCGACGTTGTCAAGGGCTCCAAAGTCATCGTTGATGTGCTCACGGGCTCCGGAGCCGCTGCAGGGAAAGAATTCCCCAATCGTCTCGTTCTTGGGCGCGATGCCATGGAGGGCATTTATGCCAAGCTTGCGGCCACGACAGAGCTTATGAAAGAATGGGAGGATGCCATTGTCTCGACCGACCACGACGATGTTCAGAAGGCATAGACTTAGAGTCTGGTCGCCCAATCCTTGGCGCGTTTGTTGGATACCTAAATACATACCGATTGGGTCGGGTTTCAATTGGACCAATTAGACAGCGTTCATTGGCTTTTCCGATTTTCTTTTTGATGGCGCTTTTTTTGGTCTGGAGAAATGTCAGACAACCCACATGACATTTTGGTATATGTAGTCTAAATTAGAAGTGCTTTTTGATGTCGAACACGCAAGGGGCACATTCCGTGGGGTTGGAGGCTGGAGACCAAAATAATGACCTGTATGCCTCTCAATATTGCGAAACACTACTTTCAATAGATACAGACTTGGATATTTTTGTTTTTATATTTATATTCAACTGCGGTCTGCGATGTGTCGATTAGGTAAGTTGAACCCCTGTACATATAAGTACCTAATTCAGCCAAAGGACAGAGTATCTAAAGTACCCTACTGTGTGTGGGCAACGTTACAGGTACCTTAGGTAGGTAATGTACAGTAATCAACACACGCCAGGCCCATCTAGCCTCCTTCCAGTTGCCGATCTGGCTTTCTACGGCAGCCGGTTGTCTTCTTTTGTCTGTGTTCCTGGTGGGTGTGTACAGGGAATCTAGGCCACTTTAGGTAGCAAAGTACTTCGGCACTTGTACCTTTACTGGCAAATACCCCTGTCGGAGGTGTTCTCAGAGCCCTGGACGGACCCTGGACAATCCTGGAGTTGTCTCGGTCCGGGCCAGAAAGCCTTCCTTATTTGTCCTATCTGCCTAACCTAGGTAGGTATGCTGTCAATACGGTCTTACATTTCTGACTATCGGCATCCCGACTTTTTCTTTTCTCGATACTGCCATGCACGCACTTTGCTTCCTGACTATCGGCACAATCCAATGCAACACTTACAATACCTACAAGGTTTCCCGTTTACTAGGTGCCGCTTGACTAAACAAGATAGTGTCCCCCTTGGATCGTTTCCCTCTCTACTTAGATATCTACATACCTTACGTACTTAGTCGTTCACTCTATCTTGCCTGTTATCGATCCACGCCCCACTCCTTCTCGCTGTCCCTCTACTTAGACCGTGGACCGTGGATCGTGGACCTTGTGCCTACCCTACCTAGTCTGTCTGTGAGCCTAATTCTTCGGGTACCTCTGTACCTGCCTAGGCTCTTGCCGTTCGTTCGATACCGGTTCAGCAGTTGGTTGTCGATCTCCTTCTTCGGCTCCCCTCCTTCCTTGGGACAGACCCAAACTCAATTTTGCGCAACTCAACCTGACCTGGGATTGGGGGTCCGTTATCCCGCCTGAACCCTCTTTCATCTTAAGCCATCCTATACGGCAAATAGCATAGGAGACAGAGCTAGTAAACATAGGTGGCATATCGTCGTGCGTGACATTACTCATTTCCTACCGTGCCACGACTCTCCGACGCACACAAATAGTGCTCCTTTTCCCCGCCACGTATTTAGAGCGAGGGAAAGGATCTATCTGGCGAAGCAACTATCGACCCAACTTCACACAACCACCATCCTAGACTTCATCCGTCCAAACTGAAACGAGCGTCTGTAATCCCAAATTACGATCGAGATGAGGGGGCGTCCTGTGGAGCAACTCGTTTACGAG
>JAPUUL010000649.1:0-15566 GCA_029590625.1 Lasiodiplodia mahajangana
GAAGAGGTTTAACTCGATGGGGCATGACGGGACGAGATTGCCGGTTACGCTTCACCGCGGGCCGGAGAGGAGGGTTAGGGATCAGACTGTCAAGGTGGAGGCTGAAAAGCCCAAGAAGCGAGGATTCTAGGCAAGTTTTATCACGTTCTTGAAGAAGCCTTGAGTGAAATGTTCGCCGAAATAGGGGTAGCAGGAACGAAAAGCCTGTGACGGAAAAGCGACGCTGTTGATCTGTTAGTTAGACTAATGGTCTACAAGGCACTCCGCGACAATTTCATACTTGATATTTGATTCTAACGACGTCACGACATCACTTCTAACTAGATGAGACTTATATACCCATATATAAGACTAGAATAGAAATGTACAATATTTGAACCGAGTGTGTAGTTGAAAAATAATGAATTGTTCTTGAGTGCACCAGGGTTGCCTTGTCTCATTCGGAGAAACCACCTTTGAGACGGCGAAGTCGGCACAATAAGGAAAACAGCTTAGATTGATGTTACAACAAGAATAATAGTCTTACACATCTAGACACGCTTAAACTCGTTGGCTTCGCCCAGTAGGCCCATGATACATTTTCGCAAAGCGACTCGCTGGGTTACCGAGCAAATCAGTCGGGTGTCCTGTTTCAACAAGCACCCCTTGATCTAGAACCAAAATCATGTCGAAGTCAAGTAGACTAGACAGCCGATGCGCAATCATGATGATTGTGTGGTCTTTAAACTCGTCGCGGATGATCTCTTGCATCTGGGCATCGGTTTTAGAATCGACGCTGTGTAATTGACGTTAGTCCCTGACTCAGCTGGCAATGAAGTGCATAATGCCGCTACATACCTGCTCGTAGGCTCATCAAGAATCAATACTTTGCCAGGCTTGAGCAGAGCCCGCGCGAGGCAAAACAGTTGACGCTGGCCGTGAGATAGCAGATCCGCGTCCATAAATGTGTCTAGGACGACTTTAGTGTCCGGGTTATCACCTTTAGCCTTGTCCTGCAACACATTCCAGAGCTTGACCTTAATCAGAGCAGCCGCAATTTCTTCGTCGGCAAAGGCCCCTAAGGGGTCGATATTAGATCTAATCGATGCCGGAAACAAGAACGGGTCTTGTGTAAGTGTGGTGATGTGTTCTCGAACCACCGAGCCTGTAAGTGTAGCTAAATCAACGTTGTCAATCAGAATTTTGCCTCCGGTGATGTTGATCATTCGAAGAATGGCTTGAACTGTTGAGCTCTTCCCACTAATCACAATCGCATTAGTCTAACTGTAGGCTTAGGCAGGATGGAATAACTTACCTTCCAGTTCTCCCGACAATACCGATTTTCTGACCACCTTTCAGATTAAAGCTAACATTCTTGAGAATCAAGGGGCCGTTATCTTCATAGCTAGCAGATACTGATTCAAAGGCTAGCGCACCATGATTTGGCCAGTTCGCAGGGGGCTCGCTCGATTCGCCCGCAATAGCTTCCCTAGGTGTGGTCTCCGAGAAGTCCTTGATCCTTGAAATGGCGCCGAGAGATGTCTCTAGTAGAGTCCAGAATTGTACTAATGCCGTGAGCGCGTGGGAGAGGCTGGTAAGTTGGACGAGCGCGATACCCAGTAAGCCTGGATTGATCTTGGATCGGAGCGCAACTGCTAGGCCAACAAGAAGGACGGCGAGACCTGCGACAACTAGATCGAGGACCAAAACGAGCCATCTTTGAATGCAGAGAAGCAGGTAGAAGGGTTTCTGCGATTGGTCAAGGAGTCTGCTTGTCTTGTCCGTGTATTCCTGAGTCCATCCGAAAGAGCGGATTGTTACTAAGCCACTTAAGGACTCGATGAAATGAGAGAATAAAGGAGCACTTGTCTCGAGTCTAGGGCTCTCATTAGTCAAAAACCAAAATCATATACAAATAGTCGTGGCGTACTCTAGTAAACGAAGCTGCCTCGAAGTGCGGAGATAGAATCGCTGGATAAGGTATAGGACGAAGACCACAAACGGCAAGACAGTAGCGAAATAGCCCACAGCCGTCGCCGCAAGGACCGTGGCGACTATGCATTGGCCGAGCTCTATTGCGTCTTAGATATATTTCACCAAGCTAAATTTTAGGGGTAAAATACTTACGGAACGCCACGTTGATAACGGCGCCTGGTAGGGTCATATCCGCAAGACGAAGATCTTGGCTAAATCTACGAACAGTCAGTGTCAAGATATTCATGATAGCCCGTAGCCGTACCTGTTGACTAGCACTCCAGTATCAGTCTTGGTTAAGAATGACATGGGAGCATTCAGAGCTGCTTTAAGGATGAAAGTGTGAAAATGTCTTCCTCCGTTAGGCGTTATGTCGACGTAAAGGTACCTGCTATTTTGTTAGTGGCCGTTGGAGAGCGTGGATGGGGTGCCGGGTAATTACGCGACGGAGGCTACTAATCCAATTACCTCAACGACGCTGAACGCGGCGAAGATACCGAGCCAGTAGCCGAGCCGAGGAGGATCGCCGCGCTCATTGCTCTGAGCCCACCAGTTCAACCACACAGCTATAAAACGTCAGTAATCAGGTTGGTGAACGATAACGGAAGCTTGACGAACATTGTATTCCACCTGCGGTTTGGTTAACAACGACAAAAGCGACAAACAGCAACAGTTTCGAGCGACCCAAAGCAGATGTATAGTATTTGTAGGTCGCCCAGTCTCCCGTTTGACGGTTTGAATCCTGCTCTTGTGCCTCGATGGGTGCGTCCTTAGTCTCTGTGCCGTCTCCTATTTCCGGCCGAGACTCGTCGTCATCTTGACCCGCAGACTGAGTAGCGTTGATCTTAAGACTATAAACGTATCGTCCGGGGACATTTAGATCGGGGAATTTCCCTTGTTCAACGATCTTTCCGCCTTCATCCATGGCAAGAATCATATCCGCTTCGGGGAGTCGTTTGACTAGAGATTGGTGAGCTAAGCAAGACCGCGAATGAAGCGGGCGATTCTTACTAGAATGAGTTGCAAGGATTACTGTGGTGCCGATTTTCTTGAATAGCCCGTTTGTGCCGAATACACCTCGGAACACGGCCTCCTCTGTCACCACATCCAAACCGCTAAGTACGTCGTCAAGAATAGCAATCGATTTACGCGAGTAGACCGCCCTTGCTATGGACTAGTATAGAGATTAGCGACATGGTTAGTACTAGCTATTGGTAAGAGACTTACTATGCGTTGCTTCTGACCTCCGCTAAGCTTGACTCCTTTACTTCCGACGACGGTGAGATCCCCATGTGAAAGCCTATTGATATCGATATCCAAAGCGCAGGCTCTTACAACAGACTGGTACCAAAGCTCGTCATATTCCGACTCAGCAACAATGTTAGCTCGGATACTTCCACTTATAATCCAGGGAGTTTGATCACAGAAAGCGACGTGTGAGAGTAAAGCATCTAGGTGTCCTTGATGGTAAGGTGTTTCCCGTAGTATACCTTTTAGGAAGGTAGATTTGCCACAGCCCACGGGACCAGTTAGGATGGTGAGCTGGGCAATAGAAGAGTCGATTCGCACTGAAACCTCGGATACAAGGTTCTGCGACGACTCAGACCACCCAAAGCTTGCCTTTTCGAGAACAATATCACTTTTCTGTTCTTGAGACCGAACTGAGAGCATTTCTATGCCGACTTGGCCCTGGTGACCCCCGCTTGTAGTATCATCTATTTCTAAGCTTGGATGCTCTTGTTGCGGAGTATCGTTCAGAAATATCTGGATTCTCTGGAAGCAACCCAACGCACTCCAACCCTGTGGGATGGCAACTAGTATATCTGCCAGAGGCTTGGAGACGAGGAATATGAGTGCTAAGGAAGATATAGCTTGCGAGACGGATAGTGAGTCGGTGCCATTGATATGTGCGACGATCGCGTACGCTCCGAAGAGGAGCACTCTGGCAATGATTTCAGGGAGGTTAACTATATAAAACGTTAGTTCCCAGTAAGGATCAGTGAGGAAGAGTACAAACCAAGAGAAACGGAATATACTTGGACGCGTCGGTATTTTTTCGACTTTGCGATCTCGTCATCCCGGAGAGCTTTGATCATGTTGGACATCTGCCCTGTGAGGCCCAACATTTTGACATTTTTCATCGAACCGAGAATTTCGGACGTGAAGTTGATTCGAGTTTGAATAGACTCGAGCCATTTTTTCTGACTCTTTGAGACCTTGTCAGCGATCTGCCCCGACAGAAACGTTCCCGCTAGAAGTTTGAGGTTAGAATAAAGTCAGAGTAGGAGGTAAAGCATAGGGAAGTGTACCAATAGACAGAATCAGAAGCACTACGAATACACCACCTAGCTGAAGATAGAGCAAATAGGTGGCGATGCCTAGTTGGATGATCGCGGGTATCGTCTCAACGATTAGGTAATGAAAGGACTCCGTAATCCGTTGTACGTCAGTGCCCATCAAGGTAACAGCGGCTGAGTCGTTCAGCTTGGTCACCTGAGTCTGCAGTAGCTTACGATAAATCACGGATATTAGACCACCTCGCATCATAGTCATCAGTCGATAGGTCAGATGAGACGACCAGCCCATAGTAATCTAAACCAACCAGGTCAGTTCCGGGATAGCCGAGGGCAAAAAGTCTACGTACTGCGAGGCCAGTATAAACTAAGGCGAACCCCCCTATTAGGCCATAGCCAATGCTATCCTTGACTTCTCCTTCTGCACTCTGCACATAGCTTACGGCTTCCTGGATTAAAAATGGCTGGGACAGACTAAGAGCGACATATGCGAGTTTTGGAAATGCAATCAAGAGAACTTCCCAACGGAAGGTCAGCACTGCAGCTAAGGCTAGCCCATGTCTTCTCTTTTGGTTGCCTGCCGAGTATCAGCACTTCATATTCTGCGGCTCGGCTTCGGTTCAAACTTGCACTTATCCCACGTCGCCGAGAGGTTCTTTGCTAAGACCTTCGATTCGAGCTTTTCGCTGATAGAGGGTAGATCGGCCAGAGAGAGCACCTTGCCAAATCCAGAGAGGAGAAGAGAGTTGAGCCAGAGGAAGAACCCGCGACTGAACGGCCCGCTTGTGCTTTCGCGAGGGTATTCATGGTCGGTTCCAACTAAAAGACGCCGTTTTTCAATAGCTTCGAGGGTGAGAAGTGCAATTTTGACCGCAAGCGAAGCTGACAGGGTAGCAGCCACACCATCGGCGTTCTTGAGAAGCCATTGTGTCCTTACCCGAGCAATATCCAAGAAGACAGTGACGATAAGGTAAAAAGTGATGATGAACGAAGGCCGGATCGACTTTGCATGTTCCAAGTGAGACAGGAGCGCAAGGGAGAGACCGGAAGCCAATGACAGCGTCGTAGAGGCAATCGACACGGAACTCCTGAGCTCGGGTCGGGTCCATTGGACCACAAGAGCCAGTTGAAGGCCAATATAGGCTCCTATGGTTACCTAATGCATACTCAATACGCCGGTCTCAGTTACGACGACGGGCATTGGTGGCCATACCAGCTTAGCGACGTACAGACCATTCCGACGAGCCGTAATTCGTCGCCGGAGTAGCGCAAAAGCGCGGAACGGTGCCAGCAGCAAGAAAATGGCTGTCGGCAAGATCGCCAGTACTAGTTCCTCGAATTGCACTAAGTAGATCAAACCGATGTGAGTTTAGCCAGTTCGAGGACCGTTGCTTTACCTAATAGGACAAACGTACCAGTAAAATCAAGGCCCCCACGACAACTGGCCTCGACTGCTGGGCCAAATGAGCCATCCCCGCACAGCAACAACTTGGAGGCATCCATCATTGGCATATAATTCTCGGATCTGGCGGCGTCAGCTTAAATGCCGCATCACCGTTGAAAACTTGAGGTTTCGAGACGGCAGCCTATTATCACAGGCATGTCAAGTTTCAATCAATAGCTGATAGATAGCGCGCGTCGATAGGTGTCGCTTACGCGATGCCACGTTCTAGCCTAATCCAGGTAATAAGTCCCTGACTAAACACAAAGAGAGTTGGGGAAGCATCCCCACTCACTCAGGCCTGTCTTATCGCAGCCATACTAGTGCGCGGACCATTCAGAGACGCGCACATCGTGAAAACGACGTAACTCCTGAGACGTCAGTCATGTTATATCCAAATTTCCATTGGCCTCGAGATGCGGTTTTTCTGCATATACATCATGCCCGTGCCGGGTTTAACCTGCATATTGACTCATCGTTGCTGGACCCTGGAGAGTTCCCTGATGATACTCAGAAGGATCTAGAATCACGAGAATTGCCACTGAGGTGCATAACTAGTCGAAAGCTGGGCGGTCCCAAACAAGTGTATATATATATATATATTATTAATCCCTAGGACCCATGTGAGCACCCTAACCTACTTCTCGTACGAACCGACAAAAGGAAGGAATAGAATAGAAAGTGTTGGCTCGGGGAAAAGGAGAAGGCAATCTGAAATCCGCCTGACATGCGTTATATATCCAACCCCAGTACGTAGGCACTCAATACAATACCGTTCACCGTGAGGTTCATGGCAGCTACCCCTGGTTCTGATTACCATACCCTCCATATCCCTCTGCAGTGTGCTTTTCGTCGACCCTGAACCACGGGTTGGACGCCGTGCTAAAGGCCGCAAAGCCCTTCTCACTAAATCGCGTATCCTGGCCACGGATAATGGCAAGCCATTTCTGAACCGGCTCGCTCTGGCCTTTCTTGCCCTTGCGCAGTAGTCCACGGCTGCGTCCTCGCGGCCCTTCGTCCGTCAAAGCTCCGTCGATGGGTGTGAGCATAACAATCTTCCATTCACGTCGGACGTGCGGGTTCTTGTTGGTCGCGACGAAGCGGCAGTCGAGCAAGGCCCCAAGCTTGGATGCGAGACAAGCCGGCAGCTCGAAGATGCGCTTTGCCAAGTTCTGACCGTACGTTTCTCGGTTCATGAATCGTGCGAGACCAAGTCTACGCCCAGCCCACTTGCGCTCGGCAGTGGCAACCATGAGCGCCAGCTCTGCCTGTGTGTACGATGGTACGGCCCGGACTCCGGTATAGCCATCTGCTGTGACTTTGTGGGTTGCAACGACGTTCAAGCCGAGGATACGCGTGAGACCTGTAATATCGATTGTTGGCCGCACGGAGATTACCTCCCAGCTTTCGTAGACAGTCGAGGTATTATAGTTATCGACTTGGCTGCGAGACGTTAGTAAGATGAGAAGTGACTTGTTATTCTCTCATACGCACAGGTAGGTCCAGGCACATGGCTTATTCATAATGGGTGGGGTGTTCGAGTTCGTCTCTAGCTCATCGCTGCCGAGTGTCGATGCATCATCGTCGCATATTTTCTCGGATTCATAATTTGGGGCTGCTTTAGAAGCTGTCTGAGGGCCTGCCTGCTTAACAGTATTTCTTGAGTTGAATGACATGGTGAAGAATGTGGTGGACCTATGGGAATAGGGGCTAGATTTATATTCAATTGAGTCTGTGCAGAGTGATGTTTTTCTTCCCGACAAAAGAGGGCATCCGTCTCGCTTTTTATAAATTATAGGCTCATGCACCTTCATCCAAACATATGGGTGCCCTCTTCTGTGGCCTGCCAGCCTGCATGTTTACTGGCCTCATACGTTGCCTAACTCCAAAACTCCAAATTCCCATTGCACGCATCATATAAAGCAGCAAGGGATAGCGAGAGGCCAAAAATAAGGCGCGCATCTCCAATTTGTGTACCGCAAACTGATAGGTCATCTGTTTCCAGTATAAAAACATCACGCTATCAACAGCCTAGAAATCCCACCTCTATTGAGAGCCTGCCGTAGGTCACACTGAGGCTCTCCTACACCGAAATGAGTAGCTTTTAATATCTGATCGGCAAATAAGCCCTGTATTATTATTACGTCAGCATAGCGTTGTAATCTGGCCTCGTTGTCTCACCGTTACCCGTTACCGCGCCTAATGGCCCCCCTTTTCTCACGCCTCGTTCAAACTTTTGTAGAAACTATTACTTCGATTACATTTCGATGAAACATACGACTATACGATTAGTTTTCAATTTGGCCACCTTTTGCCTGACCAATGAGTAACTCTGCCAATGAACTATCATACTTGAATATTTGAAAACACATAATCTTCATTTACCGAAACATTTAAGTCTAACCTAGTATACTCCAGAGCCCTAAATAACTATCATTGAGATATGAAGGTAAGGGATATTGTTCCGAATCGTGGTCATGGGGAACCATAGCTTTCATTATGAGGACTTTCGATGAGGAGCTGTGATTAGAAGTGAGCTTACCTCAACCGCCACCGAGCTAGGCATACTGCGAACTACTAACCGAAAGTGCTAAGGCAAGGCTTTTGAAGTCATCAGATTCTCGAACTACACTTATGGCACTCTAATTTTGACCGAAGATTTCAAGGCCATACGCACTCAAAACTTCGCACATAAGTACTGAAAGCCATCCCCATGTCATTGAGAACCAAACAAAAACCAATAAGGGTAGCCCATAAAGCCACTTGTGGCTATGTGGCCATTCGCCGATGTGACATGTATTTATTATATATCATTTACCCCGACAGTTCTAACTCCTGGCTAGGTATTCTTTTTGGTAATTCCACATGGATGTGGATGGTAAACTTTACTAGATATATCATAACAAAACGGTTATGGTGCCGAAGCGAAGAGGAGTTAAGGGGACCCGATGTATCTGAGCCCAGAAGCATCCACGTGTTTAGGGATACAAGGAAGGCCGGTATTTGACCTTCTGAGGCCATTTTGCGGTCGGGGACTTGCATGGTACTTCATTTCATATCGGTTCGCCCTACGGAATCACCAAGACAACGGCCCGCTTGAAGGCACACAGCACGATGGGTCTAGTGTTTGGTATAACTCCACGTCATAGGTTACCAGCAAATGGCCCCATGTAAATAGCCCACTATTAAGGCCAGTTCCGATGGGTGGTATCAAATTTCAAGCACCGGTCGGTGTGCTTTAAGTTATAGCGGCCACTAAATCGGGTTGGTCCTGAGCTAGCTTTGGGCTCCGCTCCGAAATATGTTTGTTTACACAGGGGTTGAAACTGGCCTCGTGCACAAGTACAACGTTACAAACTTTGGCATTTCGGCTATGCGTGTCGTAGTTCTGACTGCTCGTGATCATCGAAATGACTATTTTGATTACTATTACACAAAGGAGGAAGTTCTATGCGTACATATGCTCGTAGATCTACCCTACTGGCTGTGGCCCGTGTAGATCAAGTAGATAGCTCGGGTTCTTCCGGTTCAAATTCCATATGAACCAGCGATGCGGCACATGTTCACCAGCTGCAATTTCAAGTGTGATGCTACAACAAGAAACTTGCATCTCCTTACCCCCCTGTAATATGCTGCATATTATCGTATATACCCCCTAGTCACAACGACCCCTGCCTACATGTTGGAGAGGGCATGTGATTTAGGTACCATGGTAGCTAGGGAGGATCAAGCTTAGGCGTATGGGCATAAACGAATATAATGTATCAAAGCCCCAGGCATCGTGATATCCCCTCAATGAAGTACCTACCGGTTGCGAAATCAAAAACAAGGAGGCTCTTATTACCGACCACCTTCCTTTATAGCGGAGACCGTAGGACGTACAGGGCTAGGTTGCCAAGCTGCCTGTTGGACTTTTCCTTACATATAGCGGTACCCCTGCCTGCATTCCAATCTAGCTGTAGGCCTCATGGCCATTCTCCTGGTACCTAGCCTTCATTTGCCTATTCTTACATCTCTCTTACTAGTATTTAACCGGCCTCATCGTAGGAGTTGCCAGTTCGACACTTGTGACTGGGCGTCTCGACCTTAAACGAGGTGTATGGCCCACACATTCACACCGTTCTTTAGCGCAAAAGATCCCGGACTTTGAAGGAATAGGATTCACGATAGGCAGGCACACCGAGGTCTGCAACTCTGACTCACCGGCACAGACGTTACTAGAGTTGTCTCACAAACCCGCAAAGCGCAAACTGCGCCTCTATGATCTTGGGGGAACTGCTAACATGTTGTAGCGGCCCCGCTATCCTCCAGTCCACGCCTCTATAGATACTTGTTACCGCAACAACATCTTCATAATGTTTATAACGCCGAGAAAGATTGGCTTCATTTACCAATGCCCAAGGATAGAACTATAAGGAGTATCCCGCAAAAGTGCATTTTTCCACCCGAGAATCATATCGACCCCCCACGGTAATCTGCAATTCTCTTAGCCTCCAATGTAACAATGCCAACACAAGCCGCATGAGCAAAATTGAAAACGGGCAAGTCTTCGGCTTACTTCCTGCTTTCACATAGTGCCCTGCGGTAGTGCTGCGGTTCGGTTCCGTGAATCCGGGCTTTGGCCGCCGTATTCCCAAACTACAGTACAGACAGCTCTCCCAATCTCAACTTCCCGGAGGTCATACGACTTGAACGTTTGAGTCAATGTGACTGCGGTCGATATTGGTATGGGAACCATTCTATTGTTATAGGGTACGCGTCTGAGGGCTCTAAGAAATTGACAGCTAGTTACGCAGTGGCTTGATAAAGGATAAACCTTCACATAATGAAGAATAAATGGCCGTAATGGATTTACTTTACAAGTGATATACCATAAGCTCTAGCCTGTGACATGCAGCTGGAAGGAAATGTAAATNAAAAAAACAATGAGGAGGGAGAGGGATAGAAGCTCATACCAATATCCAGTTTTCTTTAGCTTTATATCAATTCCTTTTAGACTTCTCATGTTGCCTAATCACATTCCGGACTCGTATATCTGAGTTCATATGACTTGATTCCTCTATATTCCAAAGATCCTATCTAGGGAAGCCCGTTTCTGTAGAAGTATTGTTTGAATTCTAGCGTTGCCGAGGCTTCTTCAAACCTATCACGCGCACCTCCAAACTAAACTACCATAAAATCGCCTTTTTTTCGCATTCGGTAAAAAACCTGCAGTTAGTATAATTCCCATACAAGCAACTGCAAATAGTCAAGGATACCATCCTTGACAATGATCTACTTTTTCGGTAGTGTTGTGTTATAGCGTTGTAGTTCATCTAACCATCAAACGTCTAGACGGGACATCTTGATTACTTCAATAGAAATGCAGGTAGAATAAAAGGACGATGAAGTGCGTAGAGCTAGGTTCTAGAAAGAGTTGGGCTGCACATAGATAATAACATATCCAGGATAAAGGGAAAGGAATCATCAAGATGGTCGATTTTAGAGACGATTCTAAGTTAAATAAATAATGGTCCAGGCCCTTCAATCCTGCGCAAACTTCTTTGAGCAATCTGAAATAGTCGAAATCATCCAAGCTCAAGGCCAGGTTCAAAGTGTCAAGATATTCGACATCACCGACTGCTTTCCGCTCTCGTTTTGCGATCAGAGGTGACTGTTGGGCGCTTCTAAGGAGCTGGATTAGAGTGGAACAAACGGGCATCGTGAAAAATTACCTCTATTCCAAAGGTCTCTAGTAGAGAGTTGATATTGAAGTATTACTGCGATGTCCTTTGGCTAGTCGGTAAGACTTTGTCTTGTTATTCACCGCTATCTCCTTTTCGATGACTCGGACGGCCTGATCCAGAAACTCCCCCAACACGTAACGGAAAGATATACCGTCACGAACTCAACGTGATGTGCTTCTCGTGTCCATTTGAATATCTATTGTCAATTTTACTTAGCTAAAGAAGCAGGCGAGGAGGGTCCGGAACCGGAGAGTTTGGATAGAGTTGACCGTTTTCGGCACGGTTCGCGGAAGCTATTGTAGATACCGTTATTTGTCGATACAAAATCGCCACTTGAATGGAAATAAATGCCGACACGTAATATCTCGAAATTTGAGTTGGTTATTACTAAAGGCGACGACTAAGCTTTCGACGCCACGGGATGTGGGAGTCGCTCGAGAGCTGAGCCCCGATATCCGGCGAGACGCGGGACTCGCGAAAGGGAATTCGGGCCGTCGGAGACACCGATTCATGAATGGGACCGGTGTAGCCCTTTTAGCGTGCCGTGCTGTTGCCTTGAGGGTAGTATCTCTGCTACGCGCCTCAACATGTTCTATGAATAAAGGTTCGCGCATTGCTTCTAGGCCTTCCGTAACGGGTATCGTGACGAAGCATCGTTATATAGTTCTGGGCATCGTTGACACATTCCTTGGTTGTCTATCGGTAAATTGTATAGCGTAGATGGGCTCGCTTTGGTTCGCTATTTGCCGTCTCGTTAGGCGTCCAAGTCTACTGAGTAATGGTCGTCATCGCCCCATCTTGGATACCACCAATTTCCCTACTGTATAAGGTCGTGCGAAAGGGGGTGTTAGTCAATATTAGGCATCGTGTATTATAGCTCGAAGAATGAATTGGTGCCTAAAATCCGAGAGTGAATATTACAATTCACCTTTGGGGGCAAAGAATAAAATTCCACGAGCCGTAATTTATACACTTCAGGGCGTCTAGCACGCCTTATATTGCAATGTTGATCGCCATTGGCCCCACCCTCGCGCTATCTATATTGATCTACAATGCTCTTAATCATCGCAAGTATGGCGCAGTAGCTATTCTATTAGAGGTACTCTGAGAAGACACCATACCGACCCGAATCAAGTAAATCAACGTTTGATCCGGCTGCCATGATAGCCCGTCTGAGTGATATCACCATAGCGCTTCTCCTCGGAACATGAACGGAAGAGCAAGAATATCATTTGCCCTATAATTAGCCCAAGCGCTTCCTATGCGGACGTTGTATCATCGAACTTGGGTGAACGGCCTCCAAAGCGTTACGTTCAACTGTAGGTATTGCGTGATGGTGTGATTGTAGCATAGCTACCTTCCGGGTTCGTCGAGCATACCCAGAGGATGCATGCATGGACGATGAAATGATGCCACTAATGTACGATGCGCATGATTGAGGATCATCTTATACCTTGCTCTATTTATGCTAGTGTAGACTATGAGGCTCTGCGTCGAAGACCTCGAACTCAACATCAAACGAAACAGCTTATATAGTATGTTTTATTAATAACGAATGCTGTTGTTAGATATAAATTACACTCTTGGATTTCTCCAACTGAGGTCATTAATCTTGCAGCAGCATCGTTCTAGAAGATCTCCGACATGACTTGCATAATAGGCTACAGGTTAATCCCTGGCTGGCATGGGGTCGTAAGTGGCCTGGTAGGATTACACGCGCGCGGCTGAGCAATTTACCTAAGTTAGGCGAGAAGCTTAATCATGTGAGGCAATACTGGCTGAATCCTCAAAAGCGTGAGGAGAGAAGTAGAAAGAGGTTTTCATCGATCGCCTCATTCAGCCACTGACTTGTTTGGCCTCATAGCGTATTTCTCTTGGTCATGATGATTATGAATAGTAATTACCTAGCGCTGCACACCAACTACGTAGTATGCATCTAAATAGTCACTGCTCTCTTAATATTCTCGTAAGCCTACTGCAATGGCCCGTGCTGACCAATGTGCAAATAACAGCTTCTGGAAATCTCCGTCACTTCAGCTAATGCTGGTCTGCTGATTGGGATGGGGGTTGAATGCTACGACCCGTTCCACTATTAATATATTGCTTCGGTCTTACGCATATGTACTGCGCCTTGGGGTAGCTTTGAGTTGCCGTGAGCCGGGTGCCGGGAGCTGGGAAGGGGGGGTAGGGGGATACAAAACCATTATTCCGAGATCGCTAGGAGGACGAACATATTGGACAATTTCCTCGTTCGCTATAGTCTCCGATATCAAGTTTCGGTGTAGCATAATACCGGCAGGCGAGCGCGATCTTTAAGGTAAAAGAATCCTCTCATATTCCTAACCGAGTGATAGCGTAGAGTGAAATTAATATGCGTGGTGAGACGGCGCGAACGCATCGGCGCTTACCGGTCATGATTGATACAACACAGCGCGCGTTATACTACACTCAACGAGGCAGGCCAAACGACGCAGGTGGCTTCGTTTTAGTACGTCATACGAAAAGAGCAGGATATCATCTGCAAGGACAGGAAAACAACCCACTGCCACGTCAGTAGCACAACGACAATAGAATATGCGCCGTGGAGACCTTCCTGTCGAGTCGTAGCAACTCCGCAGGAGAACCACGGGTCGGCTGGGCGCCAAGCTTAGGATACGGAATATCGTACAGCTACAAAATGTAACACCGAGGACGGTTGGTGAGGGGCGTTTTTCGGGCGACCGTAACCTACAGTAGATGTTAGTCTAACGGGGTAGTGAATCAGGTCCTACCTATATCCTAGGACCGAGCGCAATCTGATAGGGGCTTTGATATATAGAAGTTGACATACACTCTCGCACGCCTAGGGAAAGGTGTAGGTATTCTGGACTGGGTAATCACGGGTTTCGGACCCGCTGCGAATAATTCGAGGCTGGATAGACGGCGCTGCTAAACCGAGCCTTAAGCGCCTGTGACGCGCGGGGCCAGCAGGTAAGGTTCCTCTGCTCTGGGTATGGGACCGTGGGTACGAAGGACCCCGAACACCTCTAAATTCGCCGTTTTGAGGAGGAAAACCATCGCCATTGGCACTGCAAGTAAGCACGTCAACGGCAATCAGCGCGATGCCGATGCGGAGTGGACCCCAGCTCCCGCCAAGAATCAGGGGAAAGCATCGACTAGGCTCCAAGAGGCAAGCGGTTGGCCATTTATGTATAGCACAGAGTCGATAAGCTTCCAGCCAAGACTGGCCAAGGCTGCCAAGCTTTTGCTTCTGTCCTGCCATCTTATCTGGCGACCATCTGACTGGGATCGTGCTGTTGTGAGATGACCAGCCAAGACCAAGTCACGACCCCTCTCTCGCTCTCCTTCGTGAAGGGTTGAGATCGTAAGGGGCAGTTGGGATGGATGGTGACTCGTGTAGAGTGTCGGTTGCTACGCGACGATTGGCCATGGCCGGTCAAGTCCGAGTCCTGTACTCCAAGCCACCGCCGATCTTGAATCCCAGCCGTCTGAAGGAGCTACCAGGTGCCGGAGTGGATAGTACGGTCCAGCTTGGGTTGATTGATGCGGCGGTCGTTTGCTGCTAGGTATCGGGCCAAGTTCGTTACTTTTGGCGTTAAGATAGTCCGGCAAACTCTTGGCCTTCGAGCAGTTAAACGAAAAAGGTCATGGAGGAGCGTCCCAGGTTGGGAAGTGATTGCCAGTCGTGGTCAGGCTTGGGCTTATCAACTTCCTCTTTCACATGTAGTCCCTCTAGCCCACCTACGGCGGCAACACCCCCAACGAAACCCCCAGTTATCACTCTCGGAAATTGTTGTGAGCCTTGCACGCCGCCTGGATATCTTGCGCGAACAAGGACTTATCTTTCAACGTTGCAGCACGCCAAGAGACCGGGTCGACCACCTGAGTAGAGCATTTGATATCTTACCAAGTTTTCTTAGTGAGATCTGAGCTCTCCTGATTGGTCTCCCCGACGAGCTCAGCGTTCCCGCTGCCGTGCCACAACTTTCGATGGCAGAGAAGGTTGCAGCTGAGGGATGTGAATTAGGCAGGTCGCTGCATCGCTGCTATTCGTCGCGCTGACCATCCTGATGCGACTACGGCTATGGGTCCACGACAGGAGCTGGGAGTTCTTTCGAGGCCTGTTTCTGGGCGCAGAACGCAGGCGGATGC
>JAPUUL010000065.1:0-32729 GCA_029590625.1 Lasiodiplodia mahajangana
CGGTTAGCTTGGCGCCCGGGTGCGCGTCGCGGATGATCTTGGCCTTCTCCTCGGTTCGCACCGTCGTCACGACATCGTAGCCTTTCTGCAAGAGGAGTTCGAGGATGTGGGCTGGTTCACGTTCCGTGATGTTAGTGCCAACCCCGCTCTCTCTCTCTAAGTTCTGTATTCACAAACGGGGCGAGTTGGTTCACATACTGGCAATGAAGCCCGATCCACCTGTTTATCCCAAAGCGAGTCAGTTTAGTTTATTTCTTATTTCGAGGGTTTCCTCTATGAGTCTCAATCGGCTTGCTGCCGGTTGCGCAACCCGACAGCAATACCGATGTCCCGAGGTGCGGGGTATTCAGGGGTGCTTTTAAAGGTATTACGAACCTGTGAGCAGTACTTTCGGCATGATTATGTTCGTTCTAACGTCAGATTCTCAATCTCCAGTGATTCAATCGTAAATATTTCGGCAAAACTGTCCTTGGGGGAAGAAATCGTTTATAATGTCTAGGGGAGCCCAACAAAGAGAGACGAGGGGCATGTAGTATTACATATACATCAATTTGAAGGATCACCCCCCAGAGTAAGCATAGCATCGGCAATACTAGCTACTGATGGATTGGGTCCATTCGACTGTCTATCTGGGTTAGGCTGGCATGGCTTCTTGGGAGGCTTGGGAGGCGGAGCAGGCATGAACCCCGCGATGACGAGGGCGAGGTGAGGGGAGTCGATCGCTTGATTCGCTGCGGGCGAGTTTCAAGTCCCGATTCAGAAGTCGCGAGAGGGTTTCATTCAGGGTCTTCTTAAAGCCTATCCAGTTGGTTAAAAATATACGCACAAGGTATTATCCTTCGGCGTTAGGTAATCGTTTACGGCTCCTGTCAGCCAATACAGACACGCCCCCGGACGGACTTGGCGCCGCGGCTTCGGCGATTACTTTTAGAGACTCTCCGTCGGCTGCCAGAGGCGGGGTTGCATATTCAGTATCACCGTTGTACGGTCCTCTGTTTCGCCCTATCGCCGAATTACTAGTAGCTAGACTAAGAGGTTTCGTGCGATTAACGGATCGATTCGCGTCATCGCACACTCCATTTAGCCGCGATGAAGAGACGGGACGATGATTAAACATATACACGTTACCTACCAGTAGTACCTAGCTATCCGGTCCGGTGATAAGCGCCTAACCCGTGCCTCGACGCGGGGCTCACCCGGCTTCTCGGCATGTCAACTGTCTACATGGATATACTATATATCATAGGCTCTGCCGCTTACAAACTGCTATATGTTGTTGTTTTTTTGGTGAGAAACTCATTCGGATACATCTAGGCTTCACCGCTGGCAGCGGTCAGGAACTAAGATGGCCTCCCCGACGGTGATAGTTTTTCAACATGCCGAAAATTGGGCAAAGCAGCCACTTATCAACTTCTCGTATACGAAGGATAGTATTATCCAATAATTAAGTAGCGATGCGAAGACCTTTGGGTACTCGCACGACTCTCGGGAATTAAGTTCGACCGGAGAGTAGGTTACGCTCATAAATGAACATGCCGGAAACTATTCAAACTATGAGGCGTATATCTGCGCAGCTTTCGTGGTATCCGTGTCAGGACAAGCTCATAAAATGGGAACTAGGCCATTATAACTAAATTAGATAGGCTCAGATTGTCGGAGACTTTCAGTATAGGGTAGATGGTAGACTCTTGTTGTTGTGCGAAGGTTCGTAAAACATCCTTCCTAGCCGCTACGTACACGAATAGCCTCTTTTTTTCAGCCTACCAGGTAGCTGTCTTAAAAGCCTTACGATAATCCCCCCAAATGACTTGTGGCAAATGTGTTTTGTTGCATCACAAGAAACAGTTATTGTGTCCTCACGAAACTTTGACCATAGAAGAAATATCAAATTTATTGCCACAAGGCAAAACCACTTCTGCTACCGTACTGAGGGAGATTATGAGGCCTCAAAAGGAGACTATTTTAGAGAACGGATGGCTGGACAAAGAGGCATTCATGTATATAGGTAGGATAGTATCCAGAGAGAAGATTTTAGGAACCTCCGCGAAAGAACCATAGTCTATCAAGTATTTAAGCTAAGGGCCCCTTGAAGTCATCATAGTTGATTAGGATGGCAGTTAGGAAAAGGAAATGTGTTTAGCATGTATTATATAAATTTAGTTCCCAGATATCCTAGCCCCTGAGAAGAACCGGCGCACTTAGTTGCTCTAAGTAGTCCAGTCATATACCAGTATATCAACAGGCCATCAGTTGCGGTCATTATGCTAGACGATGGCTGCGTTAGATGTCTAGTATTGTTGTGCATATTCAATATATCACAGGGCATCTAGAGGGACTATGGTAAGGCTTTCAAAGGGGACTACCTAGGAAGCCGAACAAACAGCGTATTCGTATATATAGGTTTTACGAACCTTCGCGCAACAGCAAGAGTCTATTACCTACCTCATACTGAAGGCCCCTGACACAATGTTATGGATATAGTTAAATGCCTTTCTTACATATATATCCACGAGTATGTCCCTGTATTTAGCATTATATAACATTATCCGGCCTCCTCGCCTACTATCGCCTATGTTTGATATACACATCCATTACATTCATTACACTTCTAGATTCTTAGTCACATTCTACTTAAATATGGACGATAATTAATGTTCGCAAGGCTTGGGCAGGCACGTCTCATGTTAAAATAAGCCTTATAAACTACCTGTATGAACAATTCACATCTACACACGAACCGCACCCTCGAGACTCGACTACAATTAAGTCCTTCCTAAGTACTCCGATAGGTTAGCCTGAGAAAGCGCTTTTATCGGGATCCGNAAAAAAACTTCCAACCAGAGAAAAGGCGGAAGCCTTGTAATGCCCGCCTAGTAATCTAAGCTAGGGCATGGCATACCAGCGCCGCTACATGTAGAAGAAATGGGAAATAGATGAAACTTTTGGCAAACCCAGGTATCCTAGATTGGATCTCACCGCCTATGCGGTTCATTTCCTTTTCCCTGCGCTATCTCAATACCAACTCAGGACATATAGATACATCGACACTACGAATAGGGGTGTATACAAGCGTATACAATACTTCTCGAGATTTCCCCAGCCTCGTTCACTTTGACCGCCATTTCAAGACGTAATACTATAAGCCTTCCACCCTAGAGAGTACAATGGGGGAATCCGTTGTGCATTGTAAATCAGGAGGCGACAATAGTAGTGTACAGGCCTTTAGATGGACCACCCTCTCCATAGACCTCTTCTAGTTATTAATAGAGAGCTAAGACAACTATGCTTCTAGATGTAGATTATGTGAAGATTTGGAATTTAAACTTGAACCCAGCTAATTAGCTAAGTCTCAGCGCCACTCCATTTTCCCAGATTGTCTCAGGTCCTTTTCAGGCAGTGACCAGCCGTTCGGAGGCGGTGTCAACACCATCTCTCATATATCAGTTGTCATATACATAAATGCCACGAGATCTATGCATGATAGTGATCCACACGACAGGACCGAAAAGATTAATGAAGACATACAAAAATTATCATGTGACTCCTGTAGTTTAAATTATTCTGCATGATCGGCCGCGTCCCACGAGATGCATTTGTATAATCCGTGTTTCATACTTGATGTCTTAAAATTCATAATTTATGATGAAGTCAGCAAGTAGCTTCAAGTAGTGCCTCTCATGCGGTGTGTAATAACTAGCAACCTGCAAACTAAGTCTATGACGCGCGGTACTTTTCTGCAAGCACACGAGGCGTGCTGATATGTCTACCTACATGCACAACTGTGGTTATGTCACCATTGCTCTTAAACCTTAGGTATTGAGGTGGCTAGAGTGATCTGCACCCCCAGAGCCTCCCGCCTTTTAATAAATTTGATAATTATGCAGATCCAATTGATCAAAATGAAAGACTTCGTCTATTGTACATGCCTCCTTGTCACGATCCTAACTACCCACGACCACATACCGCCATCACTAAGGTACAAGAACAAAGGGGCTAGTTGTATATAGATATTTAGCTATTAGAAGTAGTAGTTAGAGTTTCTTGTGCGTTAACAAGTATTCGGGACCTATCTATGCCTTCCCATCTGTACCAAAGGGCTCGTGATACTCCTAGCTCTGTAAGAGTTCCGGGGGTGAGATCATAGCCTTTATTTTCATGGTTGTATATATGTAAACATTTTATAAATCCAACCACCTTACATCACTACTCGGCCTATTGGACGATTAGCTAAGTTAGGGAGGTATGTCTTCGGCCGTAAATTTATTCTACGTACTTTAATTCAAAATGTACCACCTTAGCCGCTCTGCATNAAAAAAGGTCTCGTGACACTAACAAGTTCAAGTAAACTTTAAATAGATCGAATGTAGGAGCCCGGAGTCCGAAGTTATTACCGAAGTCCGGAACCGTTAAAGAAAAACTCTTTATGTACATAACGAGCTGAATTTTGAAACATTGGATAGAAACGACATATCACATAAAGGTTCTGGGAGAAAACATGTGTACAACTATGAGCGGGTAATTATCTGGCTTGGCAACATTTTCAGCTTGGTTTTTATCGAGGTATACTTTATATCACGACACTGGCACTCCATAGACCAGCCATGACGTCTCATCCCCCTTCGGAGGGTCGGGAACATATATCGGTGCACGGCGTTGACCAAAACCTATACATTGTGTATAGGCTTGACACAAAAATAAAGAGTCATGGATCGAGAGTTAGATGCGCTGCAAAGGAATTAGCAATGGAGAAACTGGCTATCTATCGTGATAGTAAAATAGTGACTAGGAATGTGTTGTTTATATGCTCTTTTAATGGTTGAAACTGACTAGCACATAAAACAATAATGACCATATCTCCTGAATACGAATGGTAATGGACTCAATGATACATATAGGTAAGTTTAAGCGNTTTTTTTAATGTTTACACTTCAATAAAGCTTTTATTATGTCATCAAACTCAATTTATCGTTACACATAATAGAATTCCTCGTTATCCCAAGAGAGTAACCTCGAGAAAGTGTAGTGGACGTGGTGACGAGGATGTAAGCCAAGTTACTTTTTCTTCTTTTCGGCTTTCCAAATAATGGCTACTTTCAAACTTTGAATAATAATATTCCTTTCCGTAAAGCTCCTGAGCGAAAACTGCGGTATATGATTTACTAGATAGCTATTACCTTTCTATCTCACTAAGAAATAAATGAGATTACTCCTTGATTCATACAGTACATGATACTAGCGATGCAGCAACAACTTATTTACGCTCCGAGGCCAAATCATCTGGCAGCTCCACTGTCTCTTACGTAGCTCTTACAGCCCATGAATTTAATTCGACTAGATGCTATGGTGAATCAGTAGCATGAGTGTCAACTATGTACATAGCATAGTTCTAGATGTAGCGAAAGGTAGAATTGAACTAGATCAAACGTGTAAGCGGGTCTTTTCTTCTTCCAGGCTAATCACATGCTGATCTGGGGTTGGCATGTTCTCGAATGCTTCAAGATCAACATAGTCTAACGGCACTAGAAGTGGATTACGTATGTTCGATCGAGATTTGAATCGTTCTATCGCGATGAAACAAGCTTCGTTAGAAACTTTTCGGTGCGGCTATATCTACGTGTTTGGCTATACCTGCGGCCGTACATCGGCAGAATCTTCTATGAAATCGGTCGTCTTGGTTGATCTGCAACTTGAACAACTTGGCAGTTTCCGTTAGTGAGCCAAGACGCAACTCTAACTATATATGAGCAATTGTTTCGTCTCTTATCTCTCTACATGGCATCTGTGTAACATCACAATTGTAATCATTTAGGAGCTGTTGCTCCGGCCTGTTTATATCCATCTCAACACTGGGCATATTTATTCATCTTCTCATTCATGAATGTCAATCGCATTCGCGTGCAGTGAATGAAGTCATGGAGGAGCAAGCATTACTGCTCTAGTGCTTATTTTCATATTCTTATCTCCATAATTACCGGCACAAAGCCGGTGTTTAGATGCGGGATGGCCCCCCGAAATGACCACGTAGGATTCTTCATCGGGCCGGGAAATCGGCGCAAGCTACTGGAAAATTTGAGATATGATTTCTAGGATTGAAGCGCATTACGGAGAAACCCGTGTGAATTTTTTCGAAAGTCCATCACAGAGTGAGGCTGTCGGCTTGGCCTAAGGAAGATACATATATCTACATGGGGTTGCGAAATCTCGATGACCGGACAACCATTGATTGATACGGCATAATAGGTAATCACATGCGATTTTCGTTCAACAGCGATAGAGGAGATTGCGATGATGAATCATCCGGCTGCTCATTTAATGCCAAGTTCCACATTCACTAGCCACTTATCTCAGCTCTGCGACTTGTTTCAATCAAACTTTTATCGTGATTGCAATGAAGGTATCTTGATTGGCGATCGATGGTCAGCCTTGACGACTATGGGCGATGCTATGTCGAGATGTGGCTAGTACCTCCGGGCTGGTGGGACGGGCTAACTAGGTGGCTGTCTAGGCACGTCTTTGACACGTGGGATTAAAGGGTTGTTCAATTGCATCAGACTAATTCCTAGCAACAACAGACTAAGTAATTGTAGCAGAGGGAGGTAGAATGCGATCCTCTAGCCCGATGACTTAGCGCAAGCCACTACAGTAGAATTGGACTTGGCTGGAGCAGCTGTGTTTATTCTGGGGTTAGGTTAGGAGCTTCATCGAAGGCTGCGACCGAGAACGGACGGACAGCTCGCCTCGGATTTCTAGTCCTAGGTATCAAGGTATTTAGACAGCATACATACATACGTATACATACAATGACAATTTCCATGGGGTGGTAAGGTAGGTTGGTAGCTACAAAGTACTTAAGGTAGGTAGGTGTTCTGCGAGCCGCCTCGTTTAACACCATTACTCAATTATCTTCTAAGATAATCAAACTTGTGGTACGACNTTTTTTTTTAACAGAAGGAATTATTATAATATGGCTTTTAAGTTATAGTAATAAGTAATGTGTGTAGAGTTACTTATTAGTGCCTTTTGAAACTGGGTTAGCTTCGTCCCCGGGTAAT
The DNA here is from genome assembly GCA_029590625.1 of Lasiodiplodia mahajangana. NCBI lineage: Eukaryota > Fungi > Ascomycota > Dothideomycetes > Botryosphaeriales > Botryosphaeriaceae > Lasiodiplodia > Lasiodiplodia mahajangana. The sequence continues at coordinate 7,053 of JAPUUL010000065.1, forward strand.
GAGATCTCGTCTCCCCCAAACTGGGACGTAAAGGCTTCGGTTTCCAATTTAGCCTAAAGCTAGACGTGTAAGTTGTCCCGAGCTGACGTCGGCGTGTTTAAAAAAGAAGGGCGACTAGCCTCCCTCCCTCCCTTCCTCTCTCCCTACCAATGGCTCGATTAGTGAAAGCTAGAACCTGTGACTATTAATGTGTTCGCGCGCTGTACTGGTCTGGCCTGTCAGTAGGGACTTGGGACCTGGGGACTTGGCAAAAGGGCCAACGTAATACAAGTATCACATAGCAATGATCGGACACGGACCGCTCTTAGGCCGTAGCAAGCCATGAAGCGCATCCTGATCGCCGCCGCGTTAGGCTCTGAATTGTTAATGGAGTCGCTTATTTCTTCGTCGAGCATCGGTATGGTATCACACCTTATCGAAATACGAAGCCGCAATCGTTCGTTTCCGAAAATCGTGAGTGTGTGTCTTGTCTCTGCTGAGGGTGTGTATGGTGTGTGGTATGTCATACCTATTGTAGATGGGTGCCCGTACCTAAAGCTAAGCTATGCTATGCTATGTAGGCTTAGCCATGTACGATCAAGATCGCTTCGCTTCATATCGCCAGCATGAACCATTCGTGATCTTCGGCACCAGAAGCTACTGTTGAAGCTAATAGCAACGTGCCGGCGGCTTCGCATTGCCGGTTCCGTTAGGGGATGCCATGGTAACACAGCAAACAAGCTCTAGACTGGGTTCAACCACCTACATACATACACTAGGTACACTACACTACACTAGGTAGGTAGGTGAGGTTGAGAATAAGGCTCAAAGGTGTTCGAACTAGGTATGACCCGCGTCGTACTTAAGACTGTTCTGTTTATTAGTACTGTAAAATAGGGTCTTATACTAGGTATCTACTCCTAGTAGGTATGGTCTGGTATGGTCTGGTATGGTCTGGTATGGTCTGGTATGGTCTGGTATGGTCTGGTATGGTGGGTGAATAGTGAGTGTTACTCAGTAGAGTTCTTGATCCGGCGATTAATAAGCCTTGCCGGGATCACGTAACCCTTGTGTAAGGTGAAGTCTCCAGCGTACTTAAGGAGAGCGTAGGGGGTCCTTTCCTAGCGGGTTTGCCCCTGCTAGCAGTTCCCACGCGTCGCAGATCCGACGTCCCCCCACTTTCCATGAGGGCAAAAGAGCCGCGCATGATAGAAATCCCGACCATCCCCAGTAAGTATTCCCTAGTGTGTTTTCTTAGCACTGATACTTCTGCAATTGGGACGAACGGTTCGAGTTGCCTACTTATAACTGTGGCTGCCTGCCTATACAATGCGCCTATAGCGTTTGATCGCATAGAGTGGTTAAGTATATGAATATTCGACAAACCAACATGTTCTATTGCCTCCCATGTATTATACATTTCTTGGTTCGAATCTAACAGCGCACAGAGCTGATTTATGCACGTACGGTACCTAACCGTAGGATTCAAATGAAGGGCTTGGCGCGGGCCGAAGCGCTCGTAAAACACCTGGCGAACGCCTGATATACCACCTGGGCGAACGGGCCGCCGCTCGCATCCGGTTCAACTGAGGTACGGAGTATGTTCGGGGGCATTTATGTATCTAGGCGCATTGTATTTGGCAATTAGCATGTGCAACTACGAGAGAGAGTCGTTAGAGTCATACCATAACTAGATATTTGTGAGGTTAACACCTAGAGACCGGTTTACAGGGCTTGACCTGGCCGAGGTAACTTTACTACGTACGAAATGCTATGTACACCATTGTACCAGGCCTATAAATGCTAAATTTATACCTTGATACAGAGAAATTTTAGCTTAGTGCTAGGGGCGGTTGGTACCGAAAATACGATGTTGACAGGGAGGGAATCCACACCGGTGAACTGGCGTCTCTACAAAAGGGTACATAGCGGATCCTCATCGCCCTCTAAGTCCGGAGGCTTAACTTATAACAGGTAGTGCGATGGATGGGAGTCACTATGTAACACAGTCACTTACTCCTTGGAAATACATTTACTTACTTAGTGGGATAGAGACGTCCATATGTTTGCCGGGACTAGGTTTCATGAAAATAGTATGGCACTAGGGACACGAACAGTTAGGTGAAGCGAGGAGCCTGGCCTCTCTCAGTTTAGTGTGGGTTGACTAGTTCCTGGTCTGAAGCAGTTGTGACCGAATATCGACTGGTTGCCCGTCTCCGAAACACGGCTATTGAAGATTGACAGCGTCGATCTCGGACTACACTACATATGACACCGGGGGTTACTAACTGGCAATCCGCGGCAGGCCATCTAGGACTTTCCATTGCAACGGCGACGCGCCTCTAGTCTCTTTCTATATAGACTTATGTGCGTAGGAATACTATGAGGTAAACTTCAGACGGAGCTGAGCCGACTAGCAGAGTTTAAGAGAGCTACGAGCACGATTAATGCCTCTGGCGCTTGGCGTTTACCACTTAGATAAGTATCATACGGTCGTATTGGTACATCGTAAGTCCACTAAAGCTGCGAATACCATCCATGTAAGTATGGTAGCCGTCTTACCAACATACAAACATGCAGATAATACATGTAGGCAATACTACCTTTTTTAGTCACACCGGTTATCACTAGTCGGATGATAACTGCCCCTGGTAACGCAATTGTCTATCGCGGGTATTTCCTATCATGATATCATGGGCGTCTATGTACCTGTGAGAGAGGAGAGAATCCCACTCGTGCATACGCGCTAGCCGCTGAACTATGTAACTCGTCGTCAACTTCCGCGNAAAAAAAGTGGTGTGAGATTGATTCGCAACGATGCCTCAATCTGTCGCGACATAACAACAATTGTAACTGATCACCAACTGAAAGATTTTCCCAAGTGCATTAGGAGGGGGTAATATTTACTTGAGGCCGACTTATAGACAGGGTTTCTGCGGCCTCGCCTACATGCGAATTAGAAATAGCATAAGCTTTTAAAATATGATCGCTCACTTATTGAGTGGTAGAGAGTTCAACTCGATTTCAAAAGAATCTAGGTACAAGTAGCGAGTTGTTAGGTCTGCCTGTGCTATCAAGATTAGGGGGGAAGTTATACTGTGTGGGCTTCCTTCAATCGAAGGCCTACACATGCGACCTTATAGATAAGTACTAACTTGTAGGTAAGTCATATCTATGGATATGTTTCTGTTATAATAGAGTTCTGTTATAGTAGAACTAACAGAAAGTTAACTGATTAGCAGTTGACTTGCCCTACCATTTTGTTCTAGTAGCCTTATTCATCTTCTTGGCTGCCCTGTTAACCATAGAGGTAGTTAGGCTTAGCTCTATGTAGCGCTGCACTAATCACCATCCTACTGCGAGAATCCCTGGCTTCTTAGCATCGGCGTCCTTCCGGTCTCGCCAAAGCAGTGCAAGGTCAACGATAGCAGCAGCTTACCTATTACATGTAGAATATTGCTGTACGCAGAAATACATTTGTTCTAGATACTTGCTTAGGGCAGTCTAAAATACGCAGGTCGGGCAATTTACCCCTGTTGTACATCGGAGATTTTGATCAACGTCTCCTGAGATGCCGGCAAAGAAGGTCGGTACACCCCACTGAGACGAAGACGATGCAAGACCCTATATACTGCATACTGTCAGTTATCATGAAGATTCCGCGGGTTCACGTAACGAATACTACAACGTATAAACTATCTTTTCGAGATTTCAATTGAATTCGAATCGTGTAGGGAACATGGATTTTCACTTAGACGTCTTAGAGGCCTTAGAGGCTTGGAATCAGGTCATTGAGGCCGTTTTGCTAGGAAATAGGCCGCGGAAATAGAGACCTCCTGAAGTCAGCGTTGCAATTGCACGTATTGCGTAGGTTAGTGCAATATAAACCTCAGGACATTGATGAGGACGATAGTGAGTGAGGTCATTTTCGGGTCGAGGCAGCTCCCGAAAGCGGCTAGCCTGGCTTATTAGGAGGCTGCCGCCGAAGCGTAGGTATAACTGAATGGCTAGACCATACTGCTGCATATGCCTCAAGTGGGATATCAGATCATTTCGACGTCTCTTGCTCGCCCCTTGAACCTTGACTACCGTACGTCGGTATGGCCTTCCCGACGGTCGCTCCGCGGGATGGCGATCAGAGGTAGGTACGGAAGTGAAGTACAGTAGATCTTAAGTGCAGATTACGAGCTCGATAGATGAGTGATAATGAACTGACCATGTTTGTTTGCAATTAAGCTTTTTCAATCAGCCTCGTGGTAGTTGATCCCCCACCGGCAACTTGCATGCTGCGCGTGTGCCAATTGGCAAATCATTATCCAGGTACCAGCACTCATTCGTTGATTGGGCGCCAACGAAACGCCGCCCGTGGGGGATTTTGATTCTTCATTATACGCGCACTACTAGATACTATTTGGCTTGTGTAACTCGCCCTAAAATTGATAAGGCGACGACGCATCTAGCCTCATAGCGTCAATATCTTAGAAAATAACAATTGTAATGAGTTGCAACGTATTGGCATGTACCTCGAAAGTTCATTAATGTGAATCGCGAAAACTCTCGCCTTCTTGACCTAAACTGGACACCGAGTCTTACACTCCCTTCCCATGTCTCTTCGCGCGCCCCTGCGTTTTAGACACAGTATTAACACTGGAAGCCGGCGATGCGTCTGACTTACATGATGTAAGGCGAGAACGTGAGGCGAGTTTGAGATGTCACGCTCGCGCATAAGCTCCGCTCGCCCGAAATTTGCGGCGGTGACAATGGAATGCGCTGATAACTTGGGGGTCCCCTTGTTACGCAGTCAGATCATACATGAGAACTACGACTTCCGTTATTCACCGACCGGACTGCCCGTCGGTGTTGGGTTCCTCGTTCGGCGTTGCTTCCGCACCCGAGTGCTCCACTAAGATAGGTATCTGATAGATAGGTTTAGTAGGATGAGAGGGGAGTAGATGTGGCGGCAATGCGAACAACCTTTCACCCCGTCTATAGTGCAACTGAGTAAGTCAAGTAACATTCTAACGCCTGCGCAATTGGGTAGCAACGTCTTTTGCACGCATCTCAAGGCACTGATCGTCAAAATCCTTTTCCCTGCAGTTTTAGATCAAGGCCAATTATAGGTTCCCAATTCGCGAAAACTCGGAATACTAGCCTTCGGATAACAGACGTAATATCCAATGTGTAGCTTACTCTAGTATGCCTCCGGGTATATGTCGGTGGTGGTTCTGTCAGTTATCGAGAAGCGAGACTGCTGTGCCGTAGGTACTGTACTGGTCGTCGCTAATATGTCGTAGCTGATTTGAGGAGAGCTCTAGGGCTTGTTGAGGGTGTCTTGAGCCCTTGGTAGGAGATGTCTTCTCTCGTAGAGACAGAGTATTTGGGTTACGTAGGTCTGAGTAGTCTTGCAGTATACACTAGTCTATAAGCAATTATAAGAAGTGACCAACGTGGAAAGGTATGGTCGCACCCACACATCCCGCGGAGGTAGAAAACCTAGCTAAGATCATCCACGTTGGACCAAAATGGAATGAGGGGAGGCCATTGAGTGCGACAGCATACGGCTAATTACACCAGATGCCACACATGTATCGTAACTACCGCGGGATGTTAATTGCAAATAAGAACACCGGCACACGCGCCCCTGGTAAGCTGCACAACCGCCTCCTGAACAGCTGAAGTGCTCGGTAGTGCGGGCAGCTTGCGATGGTACGGAATATGTTTTTCCTACTTGGCCAGGAGCGAAAGAGAAGTTTTAGATTGACAAGTGCCGGTCGCGAGAATCCTCATCGCAAGTTCAGGCCAGACGACATTTGGCACCTGCGGAAAAAAACGTCGTGAACCACAATTCAAGCGGGAGAGGATCGGTGCGGGGAGTCTGAGCGGTGCAGAAAGCGGCATAGATCACAGCAGCGAACCAATGATGGGCGGCCGGTAGCTTGGGCAGATACTAGTAAAATGCGGAGAGGGGTTTCATGACAAAAGAGGAGGTTGCCAGTAGGCATTAGTCGCGGCTCGCATTGTTATAGAGTCGAAATCGAACCGAGGCCTGGCTGGGCTCAAGGTCAATTCATTAGATTACCGTTACCGACTTCGATGACCGTCCCTGGTGAGAGCATCACGGCAAGCTGTAGGTAGTCCAGCCCTACGATTGGGAGGAACAGGGATATGCCACTGCAGGTCAAGTAGGTAGGCTACTTGATCATTTACGAAATATATTCTACGAAGCGTGCCATCGTATGATTTCGGTACGCTGATGGATCCCCTGCGGATCTTCCTAACCTAGTGTGGTGTGGTGTAGTGTACCAAGGCTCATCTGGCCGAGATTGTCTCGGAACGAGATCGTGGGGTTCAAGTGTCTCAGAATCTAGGAATCTACGGGTTGTGTAAGTGAGGAATGAATGCTATGACTACCTGTCTGTAAGTAATACTCCGTTCATGAAGGCAGCACCAAGTTGTCGCTGTCGATAGTCGATGCCTATGGTCGATATTGAAATCTCGTGTGCAGCTCATTATAGAAGTCGAGTCGCCGCTGAAATCTTTTTGACGTGATATAATTGAATGACACCAAATCGACAACTATTGTTCGGGTGACATCAAGGGGGAGTAGGTATGATGGTGTTGCAGGTTAACCTCCTGCATTGAATATGCAGCTCGAACGGCTAGCTTGCGCCATCCGCTTTGCAGAGAAATCTAAGGGAAAAGGCGAATCCGGATGCATCGAATACGAATCTGGAAAGCCGAAAGAGGTTGCCTAGCACCCATTTGTCGAAAAATCTGGATGAACAACTCCCGTACTCTAACACCGCTGGGGAGGGGGGCTACCGACAATGACAGCCGGTGTTACAAGGGTCCTATAAATGGTCATTGCACGTGCGTCTTACTAACAGATGGTCTTAACTTGTAGTGGAGGATCTGTCCCAAATTTGGTACCGGTCGTGGTAGGTGAGCACTGGCCTGGGTAAGGTACAATATTCGTGGGCGAAGATACCGGGAGCCGAGTTCAGCAAATCATCTTCGGTGTCTGTCTCCTGTCGATCAAGGTCTGCATCGTTGAGGACGCCAAGAACCAACAACTGCATTTTCTCTTGCCATCGCTTGCTGTCCCGTTCCCTCGACTGTGCGCGTATAGTCGTTTCTTCTGGGTCCTCTGACTTTGTCCTGGTCAAATAGTTTGCGCAGTGGCGGTCATTGGTCCGTCAAGCCGTTGTGAGCCGTCTCCCCACACGTTCTAATTTCGGTAAGCTGATCTGGGGTTGAAGAACAACCCAACCCAGATGTACCGGGAGATTGCGACGTGGGAAAAATCAATCATCAGTATCTGCTACGTTGGCGCCTGTATGTCATGCCTACTGCTAGGTATAACGAACCCAGGGTGTTACCTGATCCGACGCTGAGAACCCTGTATACAAAACCCCAGGAAGAGATTTTGCAGTCAGGTGACTACTAGCTACACTCTGCCGTGCCGTCTCTGAAGGATCTCTTACGCTTGGTTGTGTCGTCCCGGACCGGCGATGCAACGGAGGCTGCATATGGCAAGAACCGGCCGTTTTCATCGTGGTTGACCATTCATTCGGGCTCTGGGCGCGGCACGAAAAGTCTGGGGAAACAGACAGCAAACATGAACGCACGGCTCAGCAACTTGATCTGCAATCATGGTGCAACCCTCCCAAGTGGCTCTCTGCCGACCGGGCCAAATCCGACGAATTTATATCTTGTGGGAGAAGGTTACTCTCGGCAGACGATGCTTACATCTGGGGCTCCTGCATTCTGCGTGTATGTAAGGGGCGAAGCTATCGGCTCCCTCACACTTATTGCCTATAGCTACTTGATAGTAGAATAGTACGTATAACAACGTGAGATTTCCGAAGTGGTCGTTCTATCGTGTCTTGCTGGGAATACCCAAGTATTCGTACGAATCCCAGGTGTAATTGGTAATAATAGATCATGTTAAGGCTCCAGTCTCGCTACTAGGCAGTGACTTGTATTTATCATTATATCAGAATTAGTCGTAGTGGCGCTCCGCGATGAGCGGTGAGGAGGCGAAGCCCATCCCAAGAGTCACCAGACCATGAATACCTACTCGATAACAAGCCATTCAACACGCAGCGCAACGGGCTATACCTGGCTGCGATGTTGCGCAGGCGGCTGGCCCATACCACGTTGAATAGATCTTGCGATCCTCAATCAGTCCACTGCATGAACCGACCGATCTAGGGCGGCAAACATGACAGGTCCGATTTGGTCATGCTGAATCAGTGTGTATACAGCGTATTAGGGTGTGATGTAGAAAACCTTGCGATTCTCTACACAAGAACGGTTAGACCGTGGCGTATCTAGTACATTCCGTTACCGTTACATTGCGAGCCGCCGTTACATCGAGATGCAGGGTGTTCGCAGCGGAGCATTCAACGCTTTGGGTATGGCCATGTTGGCTATCTTCCCGAGACTTGTTCGTTGATCAAAGCGTATGTTCATGCTCTTATATCTAATTCGTTATGGCGGGGTTATTGGGCGTGATCTGGTTGTGCAATCTCTCTTGGCAATGTTGCTTGTCGTATCCATTGGGGAATCGGTGGCAGACGAGTTCCCTTTTCCGTAGCAGTTGACCTGGATGTGGTTATCTGGATGCGGTATTCTCCAGTTTCCAGGCTCCTCGTCAGTAGGTCCAGTCCTGTTCTCCAGTGCCGCATCGGTAACGCACTCTTCCGTTCCTGGGCACGCTACGTCTGGTCCTTCTGGAGTGGATTTTGTTTAAGAGTACAGCATAGGTACTGCTATGTAGTAGCATGGCCTAGGCTAGGCTTCAGGCAGATGCGCGGGCTGGTTCGAGCGGGCGAGGGAAAATGAAGACCAAAATACAGNAAAAAAACTGTCGCAATCCGGCAGGCAACATGAATATGGCCCACGACCCATTCCCCACGATGATGCTCTTAGTCCGGTCCGCGGTCGAATTCCTCTGCCTACCTAACGCAATGTTTCATGGTGAAGAGCGGAGTCAGGATGAGGAGGAGCCGGGGTGGGATGAGAGAAAGATTTGACCGTTCCCGGTCCCTGCTCCCATCATCCCGCCCCACCTGTATGCATGTACTTACAGCACCTACTAGTACTCGGGCAGGCTCAGGCATAGACCTCAAAGCAGGTAGTGTTGCTTAGTACATCACTTCTAAGCAATATTACGTATATGTTTTTTGTGCTTTCCCCAAATGCGGCCAGAGGCTGGAAATTGTAGGCAGCTCATGTGAGTATTATCGTTCCACAGGCAGCTACGGCATGGGGCTTAAAATTGGAGTTGCCTGCAAAGCTATAACTTCTGATTTAGCATGCTGTGTATCTACTTATACATACTGAAGTGATTAGTATCTGAGTCAATGTAGGTAGGTATGTGAGATCTATCGGCTTCACTAGCGAACCCGTTATTGCGGGACTCTTGTCACAACCACCACAGCTCGCACGCTACTGGTATAGCGCCACGGAAAAGGGATCCTATTGCTCTGTCAGGTACCTACACTAAATACACTACTGTACGTTCCTGTAAATGTTTGCACCTCGCTTGAGTGAACGCCTTGCTGGCGGAGCCGCTAGCTTACCTCAACATGGTTTGATAGCGGCTTGATACCACTACTGTACGCATACATGCCTACTTGTATGAGGGGATAAGACTCGCGACCTTTTCGGCACCGCCATACGTATGTAGTTAAGTCCAGAATTTGGAAACAGAGACAGATCCAGCAAGAGCGTTACGGTTAATTTCCTTTGGCGGGTCCGAAGATCCAGCTTCGGGAACTGAGAATACCCGTCCATGACTACCGTACAGTGCTGTACCAGTCAAAAGCGATAAGGGAAAAGGATGGATAGGTATTTCGAAATCGCGACTTTGACTCCCCCGGAACCCAACAAAGAATCATACCTAATGGTATGTAACTAAATGTTTACTGGTGTTTAAACTTTAATACACCAATAATTCTATATAGACATTAAACCCCTCGTTTTTGTGCAGTTGAGCTATCAAGGTGTCGGAGTTTCCCGCGAAATTACCTACCTAGCTACATGAGGACGGGATAATGCTCTAGATGAGTAGGAATACTACCAAGATACCTGATCGTGTGTACCTACTTATGGCTACTGCAGTTAGTGCCCAGGTGGGTCACAAGTGAGGCAAGGGTTACTAATCGGGTTGGACTTTTTTGAAACAAGTTGACAGAGTCCAAAAATTGCGTTGGTGAAACACCTAGGACGCAATCACCTGTAGTACACACATGATCTTGTACTACTTATCGAAACCTCAACTCACCGACGATGCCCCTCACCCCTCACCTCATAAGGTGTCTGTTTGCAAATGACGAGGTCATCATGCTGGCGATCATGACGACAACGATGATAATAATAGGTATAGCATCGAGCATAAATGATGAAACTACATTCCTATTGAAGGAGAAGTGGCTTGTACAGCCATTTAATTCCGTTTAGCTTCTCGCCAGATTCCAGTCAAGAAAAATTAAGGACGAGTTAGTCGATTGAGTGTTTACTAACAATAACCCAAAGCCCTGTGAAACATGGTCCGACAAGTCCCTTTTCATCCTTAGAGGGCCGATCTAAACCTCATTAATCAACATATCAAGAAATACCACATGACGCACGTATAGCAAGAGCATGTCGAATAACAGCATACTCGAGTGCGCCGGGCGAAGTCTCGGGATGAAAAGAAAAACGGTAAGATTCACGACAAGCCGCTAGACCCTGAGAAAACTACCTCCTGTATGTATGTCCAGCTTCCAACCCCTTCGGAGCCGATGTAATAGTGGACTGCCTAGGTGCCTAGACATGCGCGGAAACTAAGCTACGGGAATGCGACTAGGTACATACCTACTCGCATGCCTGGTGGCAGTCATGCAGAATGCAGAATGCTTGACGGGATGGGTTTGGGAGCCTACCAAAATCGCCGTCACCACGCATCGCCATACCCATGCGAGTGTGACAATTACTACCATCTGCGGGATATGCGGGTATTTTTACTGTGTAGAGGGGTTGAGAACCCCATGCTTGGACGGGTAGAGAACCACTCATATAACTTTTCTGGCCAACTTCACCCGTCCTGCTAGATGCGTGCTTCCCGTCTCTGGCCTCGTTTCTTCCTCATTCCGTGTCGACCGGCCTGCTCCGGTGAATGAAATACTTTTCCCTGTCAAATACCACATGGGCTTCTCTCTCCCTCTCTCTTTTTCCTCTCCCCTCGTGGTGTTGCAGGGGCTATGGCCATCTGGGGAACGGCTCAGTTCAATCCACCTACCTGCCGTGTCAATATATGTGCGTGACAGGGGCTTCATCTCTGGCTCGTTGTCTACACTCGTGACGGCGCCTGCAGTTTCGATATGCTCTGTAACGATCACGTCTCCTGCTGTGAAGACCTCAAGAGCCCCGTTCTAATGCGCCTTGGCCGGGGCGGGGAGAGACGAGCACGAATGGTCTGCCCGTAGGTGTTTAGGTCAGACTTCCGTGCTCTCCACCTAGGTAGGTATACACACCTGATGCTATCTAAGACGATAACCCACTTCTTCCATTTCGGAAACTGGGCGAGCCGTTGACAGGGCAGATCTCCAATTGACGAACGATGAGAGAGAGAGGCTGAATCATTATACTGATAATAGCTTTCCTCGCTGATGACCTAGCTGCTGCCCATGTCAAAACGTGGCTCGCATAATATAAGTTTATTAGAATCAAGGTGAGCGGGCGGTTCGTGTTGATCCCAGTATGCTCTAAACTAAATGGATAGGAGGACGAGATTGGCCGACCTGAATTTTTTATCACTGCTACGCTTTTCGACCACATGTTGCAAATTACCAGGCAGGTTCTATATACGGCAAACTTATTATAGGCGAGACGTCCACACGTATGGTCAAGTTACATGGTTATGGTCAGGTAAGGCGTCTCCTTCTTTATCACCAGCGTCTAGGTATTAGTGTAGTGGATGCATAGATATTGTTGCGATTTGATGTGGCCCATGATCTCCAATACATAGATTCAAACCCGTCTGATAATTTAAGGCACCTGCACTAGACAAGACTCTGGTGATTCGAGCATCGAGATCGAGACGATATGTCATCATTCAACGATCTAAGATAGATACACCTTAAGCTATAACGGTTTTGCCAATCGAGGGCAGCACCAAATAGAGTTATCACTTGTCAAATATGAGACGATACTGTACGTAAGTGGTGTCAATACAATATTAGCATACCTTAAGTTAGGCAGGTTAGGTACCTATTTGGGTCTGAAATATCACTGCTATTAGCAGGGGCGCGCGTGGCGTGCACGATCTCAAAAGCTTGCGAGAAGCTCACATGCCCCACAGCGGATGGCGAGCCACCATTACATAGGTGTACCTACCTAGGTCAGGTACCTATCTCTCTACATGGTTAGGTAGTGTACAGTAGCGTACCTAGCCATCCCGGCTACTAAGTACCTTAGGTATGTAAAGTAGGTAGGGGTATTCCACCTACCCACAGCAGGCCAGGCCGGGCGGGCCGGGAGGAGGCTTCAACCACGCACAGTAACCCATGCCATGCTCTTGCTTCCATGTCTCTCTGCTGCAGAGGCAGGCAGGTACCTACTTACCTACCAGCATACCCTGTAGCCTACTAGTGCCTCTTTCCTCTCCCATGTATGTATGTAACCTGTGACTGCAGGTGCATTACCTACCTACTTACATACTTCTACATACACTTTACCTACATACATCACTAGCACGCATGTTCGAATCAAGTACCCTAGCATGCGGTTTTTGNCCCTGCCCCCCCCTGTCGACATTACCTAGGTATACATTGACTTAGGTGGACTACTATATATACCTTACGCCGTAGGTAGATACCTACATAGAGGTTGCTCACAACGGGCCACACCCCTTCCCCCTCCCCTCCTCCACCCCTGTCGACTGTACCGCTAGCGTACCGTTGCTCTCGACGGGGCTGCTGTCCCAGTACCCTTTTGTATCATCCCATAATGACCCGTCCCATTCTGCAATGGTGGATGACAGGGAAAAAGAGACTGGGATCAGGCCGCCAGAGAAAGCGCTGCCGTGTATTTTCTGTAGCTATTTACTTTATGAGAAGTTTTGGTCCAAACTTCTGTCGAAGGCCCCGTCAGTGTCCAACGTCGGTGGAGGGGTCCCGTCTCTTGGTCTTGGTCTTGGTCTTGACCTCTGCCCCGGACTATATGTGCGCTATACTATCTACATACATGCGAGTATCGATATTCTGTTCAAGTCTTATTAGTATTATTACTGCCACTACTACCTACTACCTACTTTGGGTTTTCCGCTCTGTCTTCTATTCATGACCCCCGCTTTATACTTCATATTTGACTGGCTCGAATGCCCATCGACTGTTATATGTTTCATGCCCCGATCGCTTCACCCCCAAGTGCCGGAATAGCCCTACAGTCGGACTGCAAACCACACTCTCGCAGCTCATGAGGGAGGAAGGGAACTTAATATTCGATACTCTTGTGTTTCCTGTACAAGCCAGACCTGCAGCTACTCTATTCAATATAGTTCGACGCCCAGCACACGTGGGTTTGGACGACTACTACTTAATAAGCCTCCAATACTTAACCGACACCCTCTACCAGCAAGCAAGGACTGCCTGAAGCAAGCGATCAAACCAAGCTAACAGCACTTTCTCNTTTTTTTTTTCGCCGGAAGCTTATATCGAGCTCGTGCACGAACCATTGCTGGCTTTCTTCGCGTCATCAATATTCCCTGGCCAGCGTTGAGAAGCTTTGGACTAGGCAGGCCTAAGAGTGCAGGCGAACATCAGACGATCCGTTCACCTTTCAACTTACAGACACTGGTCTCATCTCTTCTTGGCCCCTCTCCCCCCAAGGCATGGGCATATTTGTGTGGAAAGTTGCAATGACATCTTAGGGCTTTACGCTGCATACTTACGTTTCCCTCTCTCCTTGCCTGTTCTATTAGTATAAGTATCCGGGCCAAACGATCTGGTTTTTTCAACACGCCCAATATTCATACACGTCTTGAGCTCCCTCTCAAGCGCTTCAACTAGCCAGTTTTATATACTGGGGTAGTTTTACAACTCATTCTCCACGCGAATCCCTCCACAGGGCGAAAGCAGCTTTGGTCGAATCGCGGCATATACATAGCTTGCGACTGCATACTTTAATTGAAGTAAGTATTTATATATCTCATAGCGAAAATTCGGTTTCCACGACGTTAACTAATTTCTAGAAGAACTAGAGGGGAACAAGCGACATACGATCCGCACAACCCCGAGGCTATTTCCACTGCCCACTCGAGCAAGTCTGCTCTTGTTCTGTATAGACGAGAATTGTACTGTTTAATAATTACTTAAGTAAGTAGGCTCATTGCTAGCATGATCATCCGCCGTCAAGGCGCAGAAAACGCTCTTCCCGTTGAGCCTATCACCCTATCACTCATTTTTAGACGGTCATCCGAACTATTAGCTTAATAGGTGCTGCTTCGTGCGGAGTCAAGGCTAACATCTCATCAGTTCATCGGAAAATTAACGTACTTGCCGTACCGGCGCGCAGCTAGCTTACGAACATACACCAGAAATTGACCTGGTTCCTCGGAGCATACAGCACTTGTGCATCGAGTCTCGCCAAATTCATTCAAGTAGATGTATGATCTTCTTACCAAGGAATTAGCACGTCAAGCTCAGGTAGAGCTTACTCATGCACAGACCTAAGCCGAAAGTCACATCGCATCGCATTGAAGCCGGTCCCGCCCGTTCCTGGACCAGGGGTTCCATCACACGCACGCGAACACACTTTAAGCTACCTCAAACAGATCGTGTAACCCCGGTTTTTTTCGAAGACGCCATCTGATCTACCCGTCCGATACCACACCTCTATACATATCTTTCTCAAACTAGGATTTGAACAATATATTTCATCTGCTACTGCGAATAGCTCGTACCTCTACTCCTTCACGCGACTCGGGTGAAGATGGAGCTGTTAGAACTCGTTGATCATGAGCCCGCGACTCGGCCATTCAAGTGCGACTGGGAACCATGTGGCAAGGTATGTGCCTGATGCTGTGTTGTGCTCGGTCAACTCATGCCTCGATGCCTTGGCACGCTAACTTCCCAACCTACAGAGCTTCAACCGCAAATCGGATTTGCAGAGACATTATCGTATACATACAAATGACCGGCCGTATGAATGTACAGTTGCAGGATGCAACAAAAGTTTTATCCAACGAAGTGCACTAACAGTACATATCCGAACACATACCGGTGAGAAACCTCACAAGTGCCAACATCCAGGTTGTGGCAAACGTTTCTCAGATGTAAGTAATCCAAGTCGCTAAACTGGCCGTCTGCTAAACCCAATCAGAGTTCGAGTCTCGCCCGCCATCGCCGTATCCATACTGGCAAGCGACCTTATAGATGTGCCCATGATGGCTGTTTTAAAAGGTAATGAACACGCCGTACAATTCTCAAGGGGTAGACACTAACATATCCGTCCCCTTTTTAGCTTCTGCCGGAAGACGACTATGGTCAAGCATCAACGACGATCCCATCAGAAAGGCATGCATTTCTCGGAACTCGACGACTGTTCCTCTGAATCTGATGGTGGCGAGTCTCCTACTACCCCTACACAAAGGTCGATGTCTTGGGCACCAAATTCTCAAATACAGCCAGTCGTACCTGGCCACCCTCTTCATCGGTCAACTTCATTTGCCGACTTTGGTGGCCAAAATATTGATGAATACAACGCTCAGGCCCAGTACGGGAACCGACACAGCATATCAGCTAGTGATACGCATGAGTACCAAGACCACTCTATCAGCGCGCATCACGGTAACATCCAGATGGTTAATCGCATGCAAATATCTCCGAACACATATTACGTGACGGAACAGAGCAATCCTGCCGTTGCCACGATGAATACAAACCATATGCAACAATATCAAGCCAGCCGGCCACATGCGGAGCGGCCTTCCCAAGATATTCCTTGTCCTACGGCTAATCTCAACGGATCCATTCAAAATGTGTCTAGTCCTTTCTCGCCTCCTGCGCCCGTACGAGGCCCTCCCTCACATGTCAGCTACTATCATTCAAATCAATCCCCTCACTTAATTGAACACCAAATCATAGCTCAGATGCAGCATACGATGCAGGCAATACCACAAATCCCAAATGGGCAATCTATACATGAAATCCAAGAACACTTCCAACAGCCAGCGGGCCACCATGTCAGCCAGTGGTATGATGAAATACCGTATAACCCTCCCATGGAAGTACCAACAATCGGCCAGATCCCAACTTTTGGCTCAGGGTTATTTGCGCCTTGGGAATTCAAGACAGACCTGGACGATCCGACGATGCAAATGCCAAGCGCTCGGATCGATAATATGTAGTCGCTCTATCATATGTATATTCCGCTTCCTCTATTTCTTGCCACGGCCGATGGATATACACATAGACTACACGGGGCCCTTCACAGTCTTATTCTTAAGCTGGATACTCTTATAGTCTTTTACATCTCTGCCAAGAGATTACCGTACACTATTACGAGGTTGTGTTCATCCGCCATTGGTTGAAACACGACCGCTTTACGACCTCATACGAAGCCACTACCTTTGGGGTTCTATTCTCGGAATCTTAGCCCGAATTCCTAACGCGCTAACGATTGGCTGTTTCGACGTAAAACATAGACGACGGAGATGAAAATTCGACGCTAGATTCGACGCGATTCGGACCCGGTATGCTCCTTTTCGCAATTGGTGATCGAGTTCCTATTCCGATTTTACGTGCAGCCAAGCATATATTTCATCTCCCCATTTTGATTGTGTGACGACCATGGCAAACCAACGCGTCTGTAAGGAACTAAAGCGATACTTGTTCCTCCCTCTCTCTTCCATTCTTCGCCGTATGGGAAAAAGAGTCGGCTACAATGGGTGGCGGTCGGCGCATATAATTCTTGTTGCTTTTTTATACAAAAATGTGTGTACTCATACGGGAGCGATCTTCATTACCTGGAGTACTAGTTAGGTTTTATCAGGCTGGGGGCGAAACGACGGCATGCGAATGCGACTTTGATTGATGCATATATGTCAGGCATACGAGGTGAAGGGCTGAGCATCGCGGAAATGAATTATATTCTTTATCGTATCCTCTAAAGACCGGAAACCTTGGGATTTCGTTTTTATCATATGTGACCCGTTAGTAGGCAACCCACTCAAAGGTGAGGTCCAACGAAAGCTCATTGAAGCTTAGGAATGAATAGACGAAAGGAACGAACCTTATATGGGAATGGCAGCCCATGCCTTAATGTATCATGCGATCTCTTTGCTAGGGGCGTACAAGAAAAAGCAAAAGCGAAACGAATCAGCCGTCACGCCTCCTAATCTCGCGTATCATGCAATCGCTAGGCAGGGCGAATAAGAATGGACCGCCACCTTATCGCACGGGGTTTCGCAGACAGGGCGTCTGCAGTGGCACGTCGATTCCTTGAGGATTTCTCTGATCTGCTAAAGAGGCTACTGCAGCCTGTCATCGTCGGAAACTCCATCTAGCAGTGTCTTGCTCATGGGTATGCAACGAAGTAGCAAAGCAGCGACGGTAGTAAGATGCAGAACATTTTCTAGTTTATAAAGACCTCGAGGGGCATGTGCGCCTCGGACGGTCGATGGGATCGGCACAAGCCTAATCAAGAGGCCAAGACGATGCAGGCGTTGCGGAAGGTTGCAGATTGCTTCTTTCGGGGCTGAATTGGATGTAACCCTGATTCCGTCGGCTGATCTTCCTCTTGCACGATAGTACTAGCGTGGAGGAATAGTTGGATTATTGTTTATTGGTTGAATTATGTAACAAAATCTACGGGTTGGATGTTTGAGGGATGAGCTGTATGATCATCTAGTTGATGGTTTTGCTGCTGGACATGAAGCTTAAATCTGTAGCTAGCATTTCGATAATTATAGGTGAATTGTCTTCGGTCACCTAGAATATATTAAGGGATCTTGAGAATAGACGCGAATAATTTGACTAATGATATTTGATCTGAACTAATGACTCTGCATGCACATCGAAAAGTCCCTTGTGAATTTCCATAATGTTTCTGATATTGCGGCAAGACTACTTCAGAGCCCGCATCTGTAGTATTGGTCGTCGACTTCTTGATTGCTAACCTCAACCACATTAGCTTCGAGAACAAATGGATAGAAACACGTCGACATACCCTCCTGTCCCTTGCATCCGCCAAACCACCAGGTCTCCTAATAGTCGCCTCCGTCGCTATACAGGATTCCCATGTTAGTATATTTGAGATCACTTGAAGCCGGTGCTGGAAGAATCACCAAGCCACCCGATATCGATGCATGTTTGCACACAATCACGATTAGTACAATCAGCACTGATTAAAGTACTTCCCGGATCCGATCTCGTCGCATCGTCGCAACAGGATCCCTGGCGACCGGGCCCACGTACTCCCTAACTTCAAAAGGTAGGGCTTCTTCGCGAGCGACGTCGCGCGCTCATAGAATTGATTGTCATCTCCAACTTGCCTGACAAGCTCTCTCAGTCTGCTTCTCGATGTATTGTCGTGAGTTTGTTGTCTTTAACTAGATATCGCAAACAAGAAACGCCACTCCGTCGGAGGTGACGCGTGCTGAATATGACCTATTTGATTACAGCTTCTTCGCGGGGGTAAGAAGCCTTGGAACGAAGAAAAGAAAAATGATACTCGAAAATTTGGGATTGATGGGAACGTGTCTAGGACTTGGAGCTCAGTCTCCGTTTGGTATGCCCGCGTTCGAAATTGCTGGTATTACCATTTCCGTGGTTAACACGACCATTAGTTGCCTTGGCATCTGCAGTTAGTTGGTATATGCTTGATCAGCCCTAATTTATTAGGTTAGCTTCTTTTACGTACCATGGTGAAGGGTATGTTTTTTATGAAGATCGTTTAGGCGAATCATACGTAGCACTGGATGATATCTCATATCTCATCTAGTCTCCATGGCCAAGCTTTCTTCAACTCAGCCGAAATACATAGAACCTTAGTGAGCCAAGACTACATAGATCAGGGACTCTAGGTAATAGGTCGCGGAAAGTTGGCCCGACCTCTTCGTTAGAAACGTGCACCGCGTTAACCACTCTTAATTGAGACTCGCTATATTAAAGTTCATGCCGAAATAGGGGCAACAATATGAGAGACATCGTGAGCCGATAAGAAGCATTGTCTCCCGACTTCCATTCTGCCGATTCGATACTAGAGTATTTATGATTGAGAAGGAATAACTATTGGATTGATGCAGCGACACATTGAGATGAGCGGTTCGAAAGATGCTAGTGCTAGTCTGTAAGAGAAACCAACTACGCGTGCCTTGAATGCATATTCATACAATGAGGGACGGTGTCGCCCCATGGACAAGAAATGTTTGAGTGTTAAGCGCGCGGTAGGGTTTATACCGGATAATGCGGCGAATTACCCATATGCAGCCGCATGGAGATCTTAGGTGTCATCCGGTACCGTCAACAACACGAGGGCGATTCGCAGCAGGTATTTAGCACGGAGTCTTATTAGGTGACGTGCAGCGCACAATACAATCGAATTAAACCCTTTACTTACATAAAGGCCAAGGGCAATGCATGCCGAGCGATGGGGTAGAAAAGAAAGGAGGATCTCGGGAACGAGCTAAAGAACAAACCAGATATTTACATTACAATGTAATTGAACTTCACAACGCGATAGACACAAGCACATCACGGCAACTGGTCGGAATTCCGCATATACAACGATCATCGCAGTGTATATACCAGCTAGCTGAAAACAAGCAAGGCTAAAAATCAACCACTAACTACAAACTGGTATCTATTGCCCTGAAAGATTTTAATTCATAAGTCTAGGCGGTCCCTTTCGGTACGCTGTCACTAACGTGCTCGGCCTCGCCAAGCTTCTCATCGACCATCTTCTCCGGGATTCCTTTCTCCTCATCCTCGACATCACGGGATAAGCCTACTTCTGTTACGGAGAAGGCATCGGCCGGATCTCTGTAAGCCGGGATAAAGTTCACGGCCACGGCATATGACAAGGCCGCCACGAAGAAGACCAGGGGAACAATCATGGCTTTACCCGTGCCGTGATTATCGGCCGCAACACCAGTTAGAGGCGGGACGACAGCACCGCCGGACACACCAGCGACAATCCAACCCGACCCTCTCTTGGTGTGTCTGCCAAGGCCACGCATACCGAGGGCTACGATAGTGGGGAAACAGATGGACTCGAAGAAGAGAACCACGTAGAGAAGTGACATGCCAGTCCAACCATCTTGCGTGATAGCCGGGCCGATAAAGATAATACAAGCCGTCAAAAAGGCGAGGAATACCCAACGTGGACGGACAAAGTTCATTATGAAGGAACCAAAGAAGCGACCGCCCGCGAAGGCACCTTGAGCTCCGGAGAGGAAACGCGCGGCACTGGCATCGGTAGACCAGGTCTGCGTGTCTCGCACATAATTAATGAAGTAGGAGGCGATGGCTATCTGCGCACCCGTGTAGCAGAATTGGGCGAAAGCGGCATGGAAGAGACGGTATTGCTTCCAGAATGGCTTGTCGTCCGCATTCGCATGGGTCTCGGTGGCCTGGAACGCCATATCGGCATCCGTAATCTCGGGGATCCTAGAGAGGAAGAAGGCGAGGGCCAATAGGAACACAAAGATACCAATGGCTACGTACACCCACTGCACGTTCTCAAGGGCGGTCGCGTCATCGAAGGTGAAGAATACATAGGAGCCTAGAACAGGCGCGATGACAGTGCCGATTCCATTGAAGGCCTGGGAGAAGTTGATGCGGAGTTCGGAGTATTTGGGCGGGCCACACACTGTAAGGGATCATCGATATTAATTAGGGGTCCTTCGTACGACGGCTTGTACCTCTGCAAAAGCTGCAAGGTCTGCATGGTCGGCAAGGTATGTTGCACTTACCAGTAATGTATGGGTTGGCGGCCGTTTCGAGAGAGCCTAGCCCGCTGCCAACGATGGCGATGGCAGTACAGAAGCCTCCGAACGAATGAGCTTTGATACAGGGTATGGCAATAAATGCGCCGACACCTTGTGTGCATTCATATCAGCTGACTGTGGTGCAAGTCCTGCGGTCAGGGAGGCCGTTACACATACCATATAAGAAGAGACCCCACATAAACGTTGCTCTGTAACCATAATGTCTCAAGATCCAGTTGGCATGGCCGAGTGAGGCGAGAGGATATGCACTGGGTATGCAGTCAGTTGGAGGGGTAGCTTTCTGGGAACTTGGAGGCTAAGCGTACCCGAAGTATGCTCCTTGGAGGCCAGCCGATCTCGCCTTGGTGATATGGAGGGTGTTCTGGAAATGTTTCTATATTTGTTGGTCAGCAGAGTTATCTTACAGTTGCAGGATAACAAACTTCGCGTCGGGCAAGGCTTCACCGACATCGGGGCTTCGTTATAAACAGTAAACCAAATGAAACATGAAGAAAACAACCGACAACTTACATTTAATGTGTCTAGGAGACCATATGAGAAGCCCCAGAGAAAGAACAAGACGGTCACGAGAGCAATTGGGTAAATAGACTCTCGGAGCGTAAGCTCGGCTGCTTTGGTGCGTTTATTGTCTTTCACCTTGAGCGACCGGCTCTTTATGAAATCCTTGAAACCCATGTTGAGGTCGGCTATGGCCAAGCCAGACAACTAGAAGAGCCTTGTGCGACTTGGAATCTTGTTGTTGACGAAGGCGAGAGCGGAATGGACAGCCTCTCAGGTCTCAGACACAGGACACAAGCGTGAGGAGTTGACTCCAAAGTACCAAATGCAACGTTGTCGAGCGGAGTTGATGAGGAGGAGAAAGAGGAGAAGAGGGACGGGGCATATATAACATGACGAACGACGGTGAGGGGAATATGTAGACATGTAAGGGTTATGATGTACGTAAATGTAGGTCCTCAGCATGCTGTCCGTCCACTACACCACAGTATGCAGTGCTGCCAACAATCTAGGCCATGCTGATCAACGAGAAAATGCCATCTCACTACTCGGGACTAGGTTAGATGGTTTACGTAGCCTGCCTCACTTCACTTACACCCCGGTTCTCGGGACGTAGGTCCAATTCGGACAGTCTTGGACGGTTCTGCACGTCTGAGTGGCGGGAAGTGATGCCACAAGTGGATTAGCGAACATCCCATCCCCTCATCGCGGCATTCGTAGTTCCCTCCTCTCTCTCACGCGCTCTACCCGTCCTTCAGCGGGCAGCAACACCAACTACCGCCGGTACTTGGAACGCTACTCCAGTTCATGTCCAGTGAAAAGGCTGGGGAAGATCTGGGCAGTTAGTTGTCTGGGGTTCCTGCTGGGGTTTAATCCAGTGCTAGTCTAGTGCGATGTGGGGAAAACCCGGGGCATTAACGCGCGAGAAGTCCCTTTGCGGCATAGCTGGACCGCAATTCCCCCGAGAGCGTCCTGATTGGCGCTGGATTAGCCATTCTCCCAGTCTCCTATTCGTCTACCAGCCACGCGAAAAATATCCACTGTGGGCTGCGCCGTTCACGTGCGCGGTACTTCCCTCTCGGCTCTCTCCATACAGTAATTCGATTCTAGAAACAATATGCCTCACAATACAGTACTTACGGTGTGCTGTCTGAATGCATTTACGTCGTATTTTGATAGAGGGGTCTAAATGAATCTCAAATACAGAATACGAAAACAAGATTCCCGTTGGCACTGCAATTCGTAGAGAGAAAAATAGTAGGTAGTTCCCTTATCGACTATTGAAGAGACTCGACGACGCCATAAAGAAATATTGAGACACATAGCATGACATCGTTTACTACCTAGACATCCAATATTAATATTGACAACGGCAATCCCGAGATCATTGACGATTAGGCACAAACATCGGGCCCCTATCGTTATCTCTCAAGGATAGAAAAGCACTCATGTTACAAGGCGGACATCTGTTCTACATATCAAATAAAATATACATTATGTAATAGGATATTGAGTCTGCTATGAGCATACACAATAGTCAACTAAAATGAAATAATCTATACAGTGCCCAAGCCCCCGCCTTGGAGTTTATCTTAATTACTTGGTTGATCTAGATCTTCTCAATCTATGTAGTCAGATCTTGGGTCGGTTTGGACCATTGTAAAACGTTAGAAGCCCAGTAACATCGTCCAGTGGTGTCAGGAGTAGAAATCGCACCATCATCGTTAGCGCCAACGTCTGACTCGCCATCACATGCTAAAATCCCCATACCTACAGTACTTACCAAGATAGCTTAAGAGTGCGGAGAACTTAAAACATGTTCGCTTCGGCGAAATTTCCTTTAGTAGCGTGAGTCCACGTTTCTTGGCCTTGTTATTGACATTGCAACGCATTGCGTAGACCGCCAGGATTGAAGCTGCGCTCTTTGACGATCTCATGAAGTTGTTTAATGCCACGCTTGCTACGCGCTCATGTAGTTTCGCGATGAAGAATTCTTTTACCTTATAGGTACAATAAACCTCAGGTACGCATAGAATTTGAGACTTGAGTAAGTATATTGAAGACCTGTGTGTATATAACAAAGATCTTGCAGGTCAGGTAGGGACCATCGACGCCACCATTAAACTGACGGCCATCATCTGATCAACCTAACCGGCGCTTAGCTAGAAAATAGTCGTGTCCCTACCAGCCGTTGACTAGGCTAGGTCGGCATTCATCCCCGGAAGCCCTAGTACTCAAGGCTCTAAGCTCCCCCACGATATCCCCAATGACGCAACTCCATCGATCACGAACGATGAGTGAAGTCTAGAGCCTACTGACTATCTAACCCCTCAATATTTCTTGGGGTACTGGTGCAGGTAAATCATTTACCCCGACTGACTACACAGGGGCCGCCCACGTCATCTCATACAGATGAGCTGGCGGGATAGATAGAGAAAACGCGAGTAGCATTTAATACACACTCATTCCTGTAGAGGCTGAGTAAGCACAATAATTAATGCAATCTTCATGTAGACTGGGAGCTACTCTCCCGGGTTCCCCGCACTCTCGTATATGTTGGCAAGATGTGACTAAAACGACTCTTCAACAGAGGCTAGACGAGAACCGAAGTTAGTACACAACTCGCAGCAAAGAGAACACAAATGACTAAAGACAAGAAACCGTGCCCTTTTTTCAGGATAAACGAAAATTACGAGTAAGCACCTCTAAGAACCGTGACGCAAGAGTATATAGAGAGTTAGGTTCGGCCGTTGTCTGATTTCAGGGCTTTTCAATAGTTGATGTTAATGACGGGGTGAGCACTTGGATAAGAATGTTACAGTTAGGCGGAAGAGCGACATGAAGCCTAGTAGATGCGTCAATTGATAGACGTCTCTAGAAGGTTAAAGTACCCGGGTATCTATATGTTGGGAGACCAGGTACCTATAGACCTACACCCTTTGGGCTAGGTCTATTGATGAGCTTGACTGCATATATAGGGACCGGGCCTCGGCCCCTTTATGTATATAGAGACTAGCAATCAATTCATCATGACATTCTATGGAATCACATGCTACAATTCGATCGTGATCAACTTATCTATTCACTCCGGGGTCA
Source organism: Lasiodiplodia mahajangana (assembly GCA_029590625.1). Lineage (NCBI taxonomy): Eukaryota > Fungi > Ascomycota > Dothideomycetes > Botryosphaeriales > Botryosphaeriaceae > Lasiodiplodia > Lasiodiplodia mahajangana. The sequence goes on from JAPUUL010000065.1 coordinate 31,624, forward strand.
ACCTCTGTGACAACATGACCAAACCACCGATATAGCCGCCCTGAAAGATTGAGTATATATGCAATATTCTGGCAGTTACTGGAGAAGAAGAAGAAGAAGAAGAAGAAACGAAGAAGCAGAAGCTTCCCGTCTTGCTGTGGATTCATGGTGGTAGCTACCAGGTTGGCACGAGCGGGCTGCCGAATTACAACCTTACGTTTATTGTCCAGCGGTCTGTGGAAGTCGGCCTCCCGGTGTTGGCGGCGAGTATTAACTACAGGAAGGGCGGGTGGGGGAACATGTACTCGAGAGAGATTCAGGTATGGTGGATCTTGATATGATTCCGACTACGAGTGGTTTTGGACGTGTTATATACCTAGATTACGGGATATGGGATATGAAATGGCGTATGCGCAATGCTATTGCAGGTATATGGGCTAACATTTGTTTGATAGGGTTCTGGAAACACGAACCTCGCCCTTCGGGACATGCGGAAGGCACTTGCTTGGATCCAGGAGAACATCGGCGCTTTTGGCGGAGACCCGTCTTCGGTTACGATATGGGGTGAATCAGCGGGTTCGTTTGCCGTCGTACGTACCCTCGTGGAATATAGATCTTCTAGCCTCTCTTCACGGATAGGGCACCATATACTGATCTAGATAATCTGCATAGGGACAACTTCTAATGACCTATGGCGGGCGAACGGACGGGCTATTCCACCGTTCCATACAAGAAAGTGGCAGCGCCGCGACGGCCTGGTATAACGGGTCCGACTGGTACCAGCCAATATACGACAAGATCGTCGGGCAAGTGAACTGCACGCAGGCGATAGACACGCTGAAGTGCCTCCGAAGTGTTGATTATGAGGACATTTTCCCGTTCTTGAACGCCTCAGCTGTTACGGGACCTGGTTGGTATCCTACGGTGGGTAAGTCGACACGTTTATAAGTAGATATCAGATCTCGAAACGTGAATTTCGGTTTTTCTACTTTATTTTTCCCTTTAGCGGTTAGAGAAATGGGGCGGAGAAGGGAGAGAGGTTTGATTTAGCGCAATCTCTTAACCTATTCTAATTGACGATAGACGGCGACGTGATTCCCGCGTACCCAACCGAGCTTCTAAAACAA